>JBBMJZ010394883.1:0-14080 GCA_037833815.1 Zingiber zerumbet | reverse complement strand
TCATTAGACTTTATTAAATTATCTATTAATTAAGTTGAGAATTAATTTAATTTATTAATATATATTTTATATTAAAATCTATTGTATCAAGTTTATCTTCCATTTATGCACAGCGCCACAGTCCGACTTTGACATGCTCGAAAGTAGCCTACGGAAGCATCACCGACTGCCTCAAACAATTTTTCTATTTATTTTCCTCCTTTCCGGCGCACCGCAAGCTTCATAGAATGACACTCAATGTTTCTCGTCACGAGTAACTGGAGAAAAAAATCTTCGCCTGCAGCCCGCCGCCGTGAGCTGCTGGTGGAGAAAAGGCTGCAAGTGGCTGCTATTTCGTTCCAGTCGTTCTAATTCATTTTTTTGTCGTTATAACGTCGAAGAACGACATTTCGGAGGACTCTCAACTTCACATGAAATGTATGCTGATAGGTTGATATAGGTCGCTAAGAGGTTGAACAAGGACAGGGCCTTTAAGATCAAAGAAATAATCAAAATCGAGGAGCGGGAAAATAAATGACTTATTTGTAAAAAATTAAAGCGATTTAAAGTCTATAAAATCTCAAGAGTGAGGAGAAGACCTTTTATTTTATTTTTAAAATTCAACAAGTGTTTTGGATATCTCTTATTAGTTAAAATTTATATCTAAAGATTTCTAAAAGAATCTATGAAAATCTATTGGAACTTTGTATACCAAAAGATTTTCATAGAGTTTTAAAAAGTCAAATTTGAATATCACGTGACTTTTTAAAACTTTATAAAAATCTAATTTGGATACCACTAGATTTCTGTAAAATTTATAAAAGCCTAGATTGAATACACCTGAACTTTTAAAATCTATAAAAAAATCATTATAATTAAAAGTCTAACATAAAATATATACCCTTTTACTTTGGAGATTTGTGAATGATTTATAAAAGTATTCCGATTCTTATCTAACCAGTTTAGAGAAAACACAATTGTTACCTAGGTCATGTAGACATCCAATTTGATTGAAGAACCAGACAATGGCATATGTCTGGAGTTAAACGGGCTGGCCCTGTCTGTCTGATTTTCATAACTTTTTTTTTTTATTTACGAAAGATTGAGTTTCTGCTTTGTTTGTTTAGAGCAATGCAATTAACGAGTTATCATCCAATGCAGTAATCTTCTTGAGCTTCTGGGCTGAGGTGCACTACAACTCTATATATCCCGAAGGCGGTAAGTGTTTCGGGTTCCGCAGTATATTTCTCTTTTCCCTCACGTCAATATCTATTAAAAATGAACTGCTCGCTTTCTCATTGAACCGTATTTCATGTTAAGTAACACCGAATGGTCAAATAACAAGAGATACTAATCTCGCTAACAGCATCCAATTTCTTATCAGAGCAAATTAAACAACAAGGCAGGTATTAATCAAAACGGGAACTCATTTCCACGAACAGTTACAGAACGATCCGATGAAGGATCTCCGACCCTAAATGTGAAGAGCATCAATTGTCAACGGCTGAGATTCGCAATTAAGTGGACCACACACAATGCCTTGATCTAACGGCCATTTAACTCCCTCGTCGTTATTATAAGCGTCATGGATGCGGTCTTGATCCGACCTATTAATCATGGACTCGGGTTTTAAGTCCATAATCCAACTCGTCAAAACAGAGTCCGTCATCGCCCACTCAATTAGTCGAGAGTCAACCAAAATCCATATTTTTCAACAAGAAAATTTTCAAATTACTTAACAAGGAAAAAAAGTAGAAATTATGATCTGAATTTTGTTGGTAGATTGAACGTAGAAGATTTCCAATTCACATAAACTACCGCTCACACCCTGTTCCAAAACCTCTGAAATAACTCCACTTGCAGAGGAAGAGCACAACTGCGCGAGCTCCGGCCAAACGACGACAAAGATCACCGGGATCTTCCGCCGCCGAAGCTGCTCTCCTCGTGCGAGCTTTTCTGCAAGATCCTCTGCAGTGCCACGTGCAGCTGCATGTCCCCGGAAGAATCCGCCGAGAAGGACCTCCTCAAGGGTTGCAAGCGGAGCTTCTCCTCCTTCTTCCCCACATCAATGCATTCATCTCCTCTGCTCCCCGAAAACTCGATCTTTCTTTCTTCATCTCTTATTTGTAGAACCACGTCATGAGGATGACCCAGTTGCAGAGCCAATGTCACGGCGAGAGGATGGAGTGGAATCGGAGCAGCAACGATGCTTGCCCTGCAGAGCGGGCAATTGGCGTTGGATTGAAGCCATGCGTCAATGCAATCTATGTGGAAGACATGGCGGCAGTTCGGCAGCAGCTTGATCCTCTCCTGTTCATGGAACTCGCTGAGGCAGACGGCGCACTCTGCCGTGCCGACCCTTAGCTGTCGGTAGAGAAGCGTCGGGATTTCGCGTATGGTGGATTCGGCGACCCCGAGTTGATCGGCGGCAGGTGAAAGGGAGGTTGAGTGGCCGTGTCCCCGGTGGCGGCGGCGGAAGTGGTGCTCGTTAAGTGAGCATTTTATGACGAAGACATAGCAGATCAGGAGGAGGATGGAGGTGGCCAGGATTCCAGCGACGCATATGGCGAGAATGGGGAAGCTGGCAATCTGCGGCGGCGGCAGAGGCAGCGGAGATGAGTTCGATGTAGAATCACGGAATGCTTCAGAGCTCATTTGGAAGTGCACCAGTTGATGGTTTTAGGTAAGAACTCGCTCACCCTAATTTTAAGAACGTTCAATGACGAGAGTGTAGGAGTATAATTATACTAAATAATAGGCCTATGGAGAGGCCTCCTCTTTGCTACTCAACGCGTGAATGGGGTTCTCATGTATACCGTCATGCGTGAGACAATGAGCAGTTAAGCACAGCGTAAAGAGTGCTAAAAGTAGCTATCTAAATTCTAATACTATTCTGCTTGAGAATGGCAAATGGAAATGCAGCAAGAAAGTCAAGTCTTTTGATAAAAATTCTGAAAACTGATCTTTTGATACTAATATTTGCATAGTGAGGAAGAAGATGCAACCAAATACCAAACTTATTATTTGGTTGTCAGTTGTTTGTTGAAATCTCTTTGGTTGAAGTTTGGTGCCTACTCTACTCTGACATGTCTTCAATCTCGATAGCTTTACTTGCTCTGTCTGCTGATAACTGGTTGAATGAATTTGATAAGAAATGCATGTTTAGGTTAGTGTCTCTAAATGAAGTCCGGTGAAAAGAAAGATTTGGTTGCAGAGAAGTAGAAAGTCTGTCAAGAAAAGAAGCAACACAATATTAGCAATCGCAGCTTGCAATACTCTGACATCATACCACTAGAGAAAAATTAGCAAAAATCTAAAGCTACAACTTTTGACGGTGTGCTAGCAAATTTTAGCAGCCCACTGTGCCTATGCGATGTTATTTTCATTATGGCCATCTTTATTTGTTTCTGATCTGTGTGTTCAGTGAGTAAATAGATTTCTATTCCTTTCTGATCTGCACTGGTGGTGGTGATTTGGAATGTAACACGGAAGGAAAAAGGATGAGGACGTGCATGATGTGATGTGGTGTCGATGCAGCACAAGGATCTGTCCCCTCAACTCAAAGTGAGGTGTATCGGTGATTTTTAATTACCTTTTCATGTTTGATGTATTGGATTCATAACTAGCAACTACTGTTTTGTACAAAACAGCTAAAGTAGAGTGTGGGATATTTTAGAAGAAAAAAATAAGTGGGGTATTCTTTTAATATATATTTTTTAAAATGGGAAGTTCTTTTATTCATATGAATAAAAAAATGGGCGCTCTTTTGTTTTTTTCCTGCACTAAAGATTCAGATTTTCTTAGGGAAATCTTGATCTCAATCACTTAATGTGGAATTGTTCAACTCTTTTGGGTGGAAACCAGCAGATCTGAGTTCCAATTTCTGTTGTCTGTGATCTTCTGTTCATCAAGACACGTCTGCACACTTCACTCCGTTCCAAGTTTTGTTTCAGAGATCACTCTTCCTTGAATTGGTTAGCACAAGCTTCGCATTTGTTGAGAAGAATCCAGAGGGAACGTGCTCAGTATCAAGCATGGCGCAGGAAGAGAAGCTGCAGCGACAACCGCAGCAGCTCAAGTGTTGAGCGCCCTGGACATTGCGAAGACGCAATGGTACCACTTCAGGCCATTGTCATCGCCGACATGGGCTTCTTCACCGATGCCTACGACCTTTTCTGCATCTCTCTCGTCACCAAGCTCCTCGGTCGGCCGCATCTACTAGACTACTACCATGTCGACGCTGTCCCTGTTCGTCACCAACCTCCTCAAGGTGGAGGTGGTAATTGCGGAGGAGCAGACAAGGGCGGAACGCATTACGTCGAACTACGTCGGGGTGCTGGGATTCTTTACGAAGATCGCCTTCATGCTCGGCCTCGCGGTACCCTACCACCTCTGGACCACAACCGGGAACCATGTTGGTTTCATCGTCATGTACGATTCATCTTCTCCTTCGCTAATTTTGGGCCCAACAGAACTACCTTCATGATTCATCGTGCCGGCCGAAATCTTCCCAGCGAGGCTGAGGTCGACGTGCCGCGGTATCCCGACCGCGGCGGGAAAACTGGGGGCGTTCCTGTCCCTGTACCTGGCGAAGAGCCCGGACCCCGCGAAGACTGACGAGGAGTAGCCGCCTGGGATCAAGGTGAAGAAATCATTGTTCCTGCTCGCAGGCTGCATCCTGCTAGGGATGGCGTTCTCGTTTCTGGTGCCAGAATCGAAAGGGCGGTCGCTGGAGGAGATCTCCGGCGAGAACGAACGGGATAGGCAAATCTCTTCTCCAATTTGCTTCCTATTTTTCTTCTTAATATCCAACGTTTTCATATTGATTGCGACTGAGTAATTGATTCGATATGGTTTTGTTTTGTTCGACAAAATTAAGACCAAGTAGGAAAGAGTGCTATTTTTTTTTTTTTTAAAAAAAAGAGATTATTTTCCCATCTGAATTTCAAGCTTACGGATCAACTGACGTCACGCTGGCATCTCCGATTAGAGTCTGAACCGATCCGGTCTGACCAAACTTGTCCGTTGCGATCAGAATTTACTTACACAGACGGTGCTTGAAAGCCGGTTCGATCAGCGTGGGGCCGCTCGTCCTCATGCGAATCCCTGTCTGTCGAAGGCGATCGCAGGACCTTGCCTCCGGAATCGGCCAGCGGCGGCGGGCCCGTGGCTGACTGCCGTCAGACGGTGGAGGTAAGGCGGAGATTCCCCCGTGATAGAAGCAAACAGAGCGCGGCAGCAGCGCTCTCCTCCTCCCGAAGCAGGCAGACACCCGCCGTCCTCTTCTTATTCCAATCGACGGTCACGATCGGGTACGTCTCCCAATCGACGGTCATCGATTCTCCTCTGTAAAAATAAAAGCCTGCGGCTACGCCGTTTCAATTGGGCTTATTTAACCCGTGACGTCCGCAAGATTCGTCCCTCCCACTCTCTCCCTCCTCGTCGTCTTGTCTATCGATTGCCGTTTCGTTAACTTGCTTCCGGTTTTTTATTCTTCGTGGCGACGCGGAGCCGCTTACTTCGATCTGTTCTCGGTTCGCTCCGATCTCAGGTAAGTTGTAGCGAACGATGGCGATCTGATTGAATTTTTGCACGATCTTACATAAAACATAAAACGATCGATTGTGGATTTGGGTTTAAGCATTTTATTTGTCAGCCTACCTTTAGTTTGGTTTTCTCTTTTGGATTGATCTTAATGCCGTATCTTTCTTCGTTTTTTTATTGAGAATTCATTTGGATTAGATTTTCACGTCTATTTCCCTTTATATCTATATATTTTGCTTGTGATAATAGATCTTATATTTACCAATTTGTTGTTCTTTGGCACTATCACAATGGATCTACACTTGGCACGTACAACCTGATTTTGTCAGGTTTAGTGATTCTTCGGTTGACATTTTGTTCAATTTTATCATGTCCTGGTGGAGAGTCATTCCTGTTTAGAATGCTTTCCATGTCCTCGCTACGCTTTTGTACTTGCTTCACACTCTTTAGCCACTTTCTCCGTCTTATCGATTAGATGGACCTAGGAACAGAGAATGTGGATGATATTATGAATTTTCAACTGTTAGATTTGTGTATTGACAATGGGCACAGGGAAATCTATCTGTTTTATTAGTTGTAATAGATTGGGATTTTGGATTGCAATTATTATTTTTATATGACAAACAAGTTTATTAATTATTTCTAAGTTAACAACCAATTTCGATTGGGAAGATTTCTGTGAGGCTTTACAAACTCAATTGTTATTTATGGATGAAGAAATGAACCCAATGGACCCTTTTCGTTGATTATTTGCATTGGCATGGTACACTGAATTATTCCCCCTTCTAGACTTCTACCTAAGTAATTTTATTGAATTTTTATTTTACTTGCACTGAAATGAACATTTTTTTCCTTTTCAATGCATTGATACTGATAGAATATTAAAAAATGGAAGTCTGGTTTCATTATCTAGTGAGCATGGTACCTAGGGGTGAGTAAAAGTGCGGTTAAACTGAACAAATCAATCAAACCGACCGAATTTAAAAATTCGGTTCAGTTTATTCAGAAATTCATTTTTTTTTCTAAAAAATTGGTTAATTTGGTTTATTCTGTTTGGGTTTGATTTTGAAAATTCTTATTCGATTAAACCGAATAGACTGAATTTTTGAACCAAATTGGTTTTTTATACCCTAAATTTTAGACCGAACTGGCTTTTTATTAAGCCAACCGAATTTTTAGAAAAAATTAGTTTATTCGGTTTGTTCGATTCAGTTTTATTGAAAATTCAGTTTGGTTTATTCAGTATTGAAAATTGGTTCGGTTCGGTTTATTCAAAAAAAAAATTTGTTCGGTTCGGTTGTAACCGAATACTCACACCTAATAAAACCTGTAGTATTTAAATGGAGACTTCCTTTCCAATTATGAAAATTGATATTGCAACTTGCTAGAATATTTAAATTGCCAAACCACATTAGTGTGTTAAATAAAATATCAAACCTTTATTTGCATAAACAAATCAGCATAACACCTTCAAGACTAACGGTAGATTTCTTTTCTAATTCTATGAATTGATACTGCTGAACAGTCAAATGTCATATTATTTAGTTTTTTTCTTTAAAAAAAAAGAATTTTCTATACTTAGATGAATTAATTTCATTTGATGACATGGTCTGATTCCTTTCTATTTGACTAGTAAGATGTTTGCATATTAACAACAGTATTCTCATGCATTTTCAGCCGAGACAGTTTCATATTATGGATAGAAATTTCCAGAGATTGACACCACTTTATTAGGTGTCATATCAGAACATTTTACACTACAGATAGTAAATGCTCATATCCGATGATTATGTACGAGCAAGATTCTGAAATTCATCGCTGGGGTTTTGACTTTCTTAATTGCGATCTATTTTCTGTTTCACCATACTGTGGAGTCAACACCCAACAGGATTCTGATTTCTATGATAATGGTTATGTTGGACATGCTAACATTGGTACAGAATGTACAACTGTTGAGAACGATGAGATTATTGCACATGCTCTTCAAGAAGAACTTTCTCAACTAGCTGTTGCTGAAGCTTCAGGCTCTACACATGAGGAAGAATGCCTGCAAGTATCTGTTCTTGCACAAGATTGGTTTGGACCCTGTACAGGAAGTTACCTTTCAGGTTAGAGAATGATTGTATAGCTAGTCATGATATAGTTTACAAACTTGTCATGATGATTTTTCATCCTTATTCAGGCAATGAGAGTCATCATGATGAGGGAGATGATACTGAAGCCTCCAGCTCATGTTCTAGTGCTGGCAAAAATTCTTACGAAGAAGTGCAAGGGACATTGGAATTAACTGATGATTATTCGGAAATTGATGGTGAAGTTGGTAAAAGGTTGAATCAAATGGTCTCAATTCCGGTAAGTTACAGAGTTTATATCATTTAATAGTCATCTTGTTATCTCTAATTAATAATCAAGTAAATTTAAGAAAGTATTATTAGAATAACTATCATTAGTGTGTACCTTGTGATTTCTTTGTTTTCATCCTTCCTGAATTGAAGGGTGTGATTTCACAATGCAAATGCAAATGCAAATGTGAAATTTCAATTGCAATCTATTAAATAACAAAAAAATGTAGAATGGATTAACACTTAGATTCTTGAACCTAATTATAGTGAAAATAAAGTCCAGTAATGATATTTATGTTGATAATTCTTTAGATAGCGTTTGCTCAATATTTAGTTACTGGTCTTTAGTCACTATGGTATTTGAATTCGGGCTCTGTACTATTTCTTTGACTGATTGTACTTAGGGGTGGGCGTCAGTCGGTTCGATTTGGTTTGCTCTACCACGGTTCAGTTTTTCGATTTTCAATTTGAAAATATATGGTCCGAAACCGAACCATTTTTTATTATGGTTCGGTTCATTTCTTTTCGGTCAGTTATATACGATTTTAGTACTTAATTGAACTAATTTTGTGCAATTGCAAATATTAGTTTTAAAGAAAAAGAAAAATAACATTAGATTAAAATTATGAACTTACATCTAAAATGAAAACCAAAATAAAAAAAAAAAATCAATACTAAAATTTTATTATAAACTAATATTAATATGATATATCATTTGATTAATGCAATACAAAATATAGACTCAAGTCACTCAACGACAATAAAACATAAATTGTTCCAATATCAAAGAAATAATTCTGATAATTAAATAAGATAACTTATTACTACTAAATATAAAAAATATAAAAAAAAACATTAAAGGCTCAAATGTGTGGTCTATAGTTCATAAAATATGGTAAATTATTAAAGACCCAAATATATGTCCAATATTTAAGAAAGAGTGAAAATGTTATTGGAAAATTTGACCGAAAAAATCGATAAGAAAGTTTCTTCGGTTTTTTTTGGCTGGTTTAGTTTTTTTGGTTTGGTCGGTTTTTTTGGTTCGGTCGGTTTATGCCCCACCCCTATTTGTACTGGTGATATTCTTCCACTAAAGCTTTTCCCCTTTTGTTGATATTTTTTTTATTTGTTAAGAGTTGGTTATTTTCGATCAAAGAAATCAAACATTATGTGGTCATTAAGTTGTCATTTTCTCTTTTTGGTTTTTTCAGCATGTTCCTAGAATTAATGGCGAAATTCCTTCAGTTGACGAAGCCATTTCAGATCATCAAAGGCTTATAGACAGGTACTGAGTTTTCACATTTGAAAAAAAATACTTAGATGTATGTCTTAACAATAGCTGACAAACTATATCTGTCAATGTACCTTATGATAATGTATCAAAAATTAAGTCCAAGTGCTCAAGTGAACCATTTCATGGTAGGAGCTTGCATCTTAAATATTTGTATATAAATAAACTCACTTTGCAACAATTATTGCTGGAGTAGTACTTTGAGATTTATTTGTAGTATTCGAAACTTTGGTAGAACTTTCAACAATCTTTTCCATTTTCAAAGAAATCAGCTTTATTTAACTACTAGATTTCAATGCACAGTTCCTGGAACATCATATTCTAACATTTTTTTTCTCTTATTACTTGGCTGTTTTATTTATTTATTTTATTTCAGGTTACTCATGTATGATTTGGTTGAGCTGAAGGTCCAAGGAGATGGAAACTGTCAGGTCAGTCCTGGAGTTATTCATAGTTTATTGTAATTGCAGTTGACTGGAACCATTTTTTATGTATATTGTTTTTCATTTTTTGAGGTTAATCTGGTAGACAACTTAACAACAGGGGCAGTTACAAATGTAGCCATTAAATTATATTACAAGGAGACTTTAGGATGGCTGATCACAAGTTCTACTGATTATTATAATCATAGATAAACAGAATAATCTTTTATATGACTTTAATTGTCTCAGTCCATTGAAGCACAAAATCTATGCAGTTTTTTTTTTTGAACACCTTTTAACCATTTTTAGCTGCACATTTTTATCTTATGTAGGCAATTTCAGTTCACAAATGATAACATTTATTTCTTATATCTATCCAATTCATCCACCTCAACAAGCAATGGTGCTATAGGCATTGTTTCTTAAACATTGAAAATTGGTTGAATAACACATAGATAATGTTTCCAATGTAATACAAGAACTTCGTCTAAATAATTGACTCAAGGGACAATATTATGATATCGCAGAGAATTCTTTAATTATGCAAGGTTTTATTCTTACTCACAGGATGGTCTCTGGTATATCTATACAGAAAATACAGATCAGTAAGTTTTATTTCAGATGATATACCTATCCAAGTTTGGAAGAGTTTAGGAGATTGTGGTACATTTTGATCGGCTAAGCTATTCAAGAAAAATTTGACAATTAAGATATGTCTGACGGATTGAGAAAAAATATTTTACAATGTTAATTGTAGAGTGGTCTAGTTGATTGGTCACTCCAAACTTTGTGAAATGAGTTAGGAGGAGAATAAGGGACAGAATGGATATTTTTGTAATATGTTTAGTTTCTTGTTCAAAAGTTCAACCATGAATCTTATTTATTCAATAAGACAAATTATTTAATACTAATGGCTATCATTCAGCATATATCTTGCTTTTCTTACATCCATATAGGGCAATTGCATTTAGTAAAAAGGTATCACTTCCTCCTTTTCAATTGAATTGACATGGTTCAAATCTTCATCCTCTAGTTCCGAGCATTATCTGATCAATTCTATCGATCAACAGAGCACCACGAATTTGTGAGGCAGCAAGTTATTAATCAGGTTAACTCTTATTTTTTTTAATAATAATTCCTAGCTGCATTGATCTGCTACATCCTGTTCCAGTGTTTCAATTGTATGCTCTACCATTTCCCAGCTCAAATCTCATCCCGAGTGTTACGAAGGATATGTCCCTATGGAGTATGGTGACTATCTCCAGAAGTTATCAAAGTATTCTCCTAGGCTTATTCTTCAATCCAAAATGTTAAGTGTAATTATTAGTTGTTCAGTATAGTAACTTTCTCTCTCATTTCATTGTCATACCAGAAGCGGAGAGTGGGGTGATCACGTAACTTTACAGGCTGCTGCAGATTCGGTACTCTTTCACTTTCTTTTATGCTATCTTTTCTTCCCTCAGGCTATCAGTTTCTGGATCTGTTGTATCTATTGTTCTTCATCATTGCATCAGTTTGATTTCGTGACATCCTGACCGAAGTAAGTAGTTATTCATTAGTGGGAATGGAAATTTATAAATTTGTTCTTGAATTATGACAACACTTACGGGTCCACTAGCTCTGCAATACTAAGTTTTTAAGATTGTACAAGTAGAGTATTTTTGTCTAATGAATTTACTGATGAACTGCGGGACTAATACTATGCGGATAAAACTCTAGTTACATTTTGCGGTGTGTAATACAAATCACTTTATGACAGATGCAGATGCATCTCTCTTGGTTTTTGGAACAATGGAATGATTAAGGTGGAATGCTTCTATTTATTGCAACATTTATGTTTCTGTTTGTGCTTTTTTTTTAGTCTATATGAAGCATTATAGGCAAATTTGTTTTAACTTTCAGTATTTTGAACTGAAAAGCCTTTAGAGTAATTGTTCTATGTATGATAATAATGTTGTCACCTTCCTACCTCTCTCCAAAGCTATTCAATGCAAAGATTTGTCTTAATCTACATAGCTTAGTTGGTCAAGTCTGTTTTTCTTTGCATAAGTTGGATGACACAGTTGATTATTGGTTACTTTGATCCCTCTGGTTATAATACTTTCTAATGGTTTTCTTTAGCAGTATGGGGTCAAAATTTTTGTGATAACATCATTCAAGGACACTTGCTACATTGAGATTCTTCCCGGTACTCAGAAGTCCAAGCGAGGTATGTTGCAAATGCCTTCAGTTGGAAGACTCCAGGGAAGTTTATTCTCATTTTTGCCTAGTTATAAAAATTGGATGAGAAATCAAACTGTAGGTAATTGGTACGCTGATGGAATAATTGATTGGGTAAATTGCACATTAAGCTGGGAACTTATCAGGACAAGATAACTAATTGGATCGGCTTTCATTAACCTTCTCAATTGCATAATTAGCACAAAAAATCATACCCAGTTTAGCAAAATATAACCATCCTAATTTCTCAATGAGAAATGAACTACTAAGGTGGAGATAGATGAAGATAATAAGGATGGACTTTTTAATTTGGAGATTTGTGAATGATTTATAAAACTATTCCGATTCTTATCTAACCGGTTTAGAGAAAAAATAATTGTTATCTCGGTCATTTAGACATCCAATCTGATTGAAGAACCAGACAATGACATATGTCTGGAGTTGAATGGGCTGGCCCTGTTTGATTTTCATAACTTTTTTTTTTTTTTTATTTACGACAGATTGAGTTTCTGCTTTGTTTGTTTAGAGCAATGCAATGAACGAGTTCTCATCCAATGCGGTAATCTTCTTGAGCTTCTAGGCTGAGGTGCACTACAACTCTATATATCCCGAAGGCTGTAAGTGTTTCGGGTTCCGCAGGATATTCTTCTTTTCCCTCACGTAAATATCTATTAAAAATGTTGGTTGCATCTCTATAGTTCACCCACAACAGGAAACAAACGGCTTATTTCTCATTTCCTGTTTGGCTCTCTCCAGATATCCCTGCTTCGGACATAAAGAAGAAAAAGAATGGTGGCAGTTCATGAATAAACATTAGATTAACATATCGTGTTCATTTGCTACCGGGAAATTGCAATTCAATGACGAAACTGATCAAATCTCCTTGATGGGTCCCTAGCTTCCTATACTCGCACCTGGTACATCTGGTACTCTTTGTTGACAATATCGTCAATTAAACATGCTATTAATCTAGGGAAACGATATCTATTGGTTCATTATCACTCTAAAGTAATGCTGTAACTTATTGCCCATAGGTGTATGTTCACAAACTCCACTTGAAAAAGGAATAGACATAAAATTATATATCATCTTTTTTAAAACTTGCTTTTTTTTTTGTTCCTTTTTTTTTTATCTGGGCTTTTATTTAAAACAATCAAGACGCACGGATTCCAAAAGCTGAAATTGAACGTTTTCCCGAAAAGTCCAAATTCAGTTCGTTCTATTTTTAATCTTTCGCTATTTAAAAGAAATTTCATATATTGTATTGCCAGGTTTTCCTTGAAATTTAAATAAAATAATAATAAAACTGTGTATTGTATTTCATATATTATTTCTATCTCGTTGCGCAACCTTACAATTTCACGATTTTTACTTTCCTAGCAATTACAAAACAAACAACTATTAGCATCGACAAAATGTTGCCCAAGCCAATGTGACCTCTGCTTCAGTTGGCCTTCTCAATGAAAGAATACAATTTCACAGCTTGAAAATACATCGCTTTGCAACTAGACAGATAATTGAATTTTACCATTGTCCCAACTCTCCGACCGCCAATATTGATGCTAAAGGAATGTCCGCAATGTTGTAGATAACAGCTTAAATACAAGGGTATGGTAGATCAAGGAACACATCATTTTTAGCTTTCAACAGTGGAATCGGTGTGTATCTTTAAAACTGGCCTCTTGTTTTATGTCGAAGCTATTTCTGAATATTTGTGCTATAGAATAGAATGTGCTTTTAAAAACCAAGACGAACAGATCCATTTAACAAGACAGAAAATGAAGAATGCTCTGATCACTATATCATACTATTCGAAAGCCAATGACACAATGTCTTCTTAAGATGGATAGTTAGCTAACGTATTATGGTGTTGTCATCATGAGATTTGGAGGTCAAATCTTGACTAGCAGACATGTGTCTTTCTTTCTCCATGAGTTATTTAACTGTCCAAGGCTAATAGTCATTCGTAATTTACCTCTTCCATGTTAGCTTAGGCATGGACTAATGGCGACATTGGGACATGTAAATTACCTTTTGCCACCCTGCAAAGCTAATGACATTGCACATAGAAGCCTACGTTTAACGGTTTGGAGGATGGGGAAGTTATTGCCATTAGATTTTGATAGTAGAGATCTTAAGATAATTTTTCACACCATGCTCGAGCCAGTGATAATATTGTTAGTTGCTACTCGGAAAATCTAATGGTTCCACTGTACAAAAATTTATACAAGGTCTGAACCTTTCCTAGCTACCATGTGTTCTTTTAAATTAAACTTGGATCG
>JBBMJZ010394870.1:0-14080 GCA_037833815.1 Zingiber zerumbet | reverse complement strand
TATCTTATCTCATGTTGTATTAGAATCACCGTATATTTCACCTAATGTTTAAATCCTACATTTTCCTTGAATATATTAACTTCCATCAGTTAATCTAGGAGTCGTATAAATTTTCTTTCTATTGATATTATGCTTGAGGCATATATCTAACACTACTAACCTATGTTGGGTAGTTAAGTTTTCTCCAGGGATGACCTTGCAATCTCTATAAATCTTTCTATCCTTCTTCCTAACCATAAGAAAGTCAATTTGTAATTTCTTATTCCCACTTTTGAACGTGACTAAGTGTTCTTCTCTTTTCTTAAAAAACATATTAGCTAATATAAGGTCATATGCTATCACAAAATCTAATATAGTTTTCCCTTTCTCATTTCACGTTCCAAACTCACAACCCCTGTGTACCCTCTTTTATTTCTCATTTTTCACTTATATGCTCATTTAGATCACCTCCTATTAAAATCATTTTATTTGGCGGAATATTTTGTAATATTTCATCTAAGTCATCTTAAAAACATGATTTGGTAGCTTCATCTAATTCTACTTGTGGTGCATATACGCTAATTATGTTTATAGTTTCTTTCATCACTATTATCATAAGGGTCATAATTTTATCCCTTTTTCTAACTACTCCTACAACTTCATCTTTTAACGAATTATCTACAACAATACCCACTTCATTTCTTGCTTTACTATTTCCTGTGTACCATAACTTAAAACCCGAGTTCTCTATCAGTTTTGCCTTTTCGCTTACACATTTTGTCTCTTGTACACACAAAATACTAATTCTTCTCCTAATTATCATATCTACTACTTCCATTGATTTACCATTGAGGGTTCCTATGTTCCATGTTCCAAATATTAGATTATTAGTTTTCCTATCATATTTGATCTTATCCAACCTATGGTGTGAAAACTCTTGCTTATTTAACACTACACTCACGTTCTCATGGAGCTGTAGCGATCCTTACCGATATGTTACAATCAGACCCTGCAATGCGAACTCTTATATATTTAGCACTACACCGGAGTTCTGAAGATGTAGCGGTCCTTGTCGAGACGTTACAGTCGGACCCTACAACGTGTTCCTTCTAGGAAACAACCTAGTATTAGCATAATAGTTTAATGGATTCATTCATTGAATATTTGTCATAGTTTTAATTCTGGCTAGCAACCTAACACAACCATCCTTCATCCGGCCTTGGGATCGGCCATGACTAGATCGTCACGGGCGAAGTTAATAGGTAAGCAATAACTAAAAATAAAAAAATAGGGAATCTATGTTCCATTGGAATCAGTAAATTCCAATTTCATTTTTGAAATAAAAAATAGAAATTTATTTATTCCATGTAAATTCATAGGAAATAAAATAGGTATGCCTATAAACCAAACACATTATAGGGTTGTTTTCTTAATCTGAATATAGATAAAGTAAATTACCTGTGAACAAGCAATACACAAGCAGGACAATGTACTCATCTACTAGAGGTTCTCTGCACAGGGAAGAAAAACTCTCGTGTAATGAAATAATCGGCTACCCAACATTATTGAAGATTTCATAAGCATTATATATGCCTGTTATGCAAGAAACAAAACATACCCATCATTGAGCTTGGCAGTTAGAGCATTTGCAATAGCAAGAGGAAGAAACAACAGAGACTGTCGACAAGAAAATCAGTGAGTGAAATATTTCCAAATTGCATTCATAAATCCAAATGGTAAGAAAATTTAATGCATGGATAATCCTAGCAGATGACTATGGCATGAAATATATATATATGCACGAATAATAAACTTAGAGATAGGTATGTACCATGCACATTCCAGTCTTCAAACCCTTGGGTTCATCACATAGGTGTGCAAGAATCATCCTCCCCTGTCAATGTTCTCATATTTAGGGAAAAAATACATGGTTGTCATGCTTTTATTTAAAAAAGCAAGACTGATGTAGTGCTAGGTCTTAACACAGCTTATTACTGACTACTACCCAATATGCTACAGATCATATGGAGCTATTTATTTGGATCATAAGAGAAGAAGTACAGCTCTTTTCTTTGTTGTGCAAAAGAAAAATACAACCAATACATTGAAAGGAACAATTATCAAAATAGGCAGATGAACTCAGAATTGGTACTATAAACTTTGATAATTGGAAGGTACGTAAGTTATTTTATGCATGTGATGTGCATTAAATTTACTAGGAAGAAAATCATAAAAGCATTAGAGTTCATAGAACGATTGTGAAATAATTAGAGAATAAGAAGCTAACTATTATTTCATTTATCCTCAAAATTACAAACTAGACATGCAAGCGTACATGTCTAGCATTAACCTAATTTCATTGTAGTTACTTCTTACTTGTACAGGAAGCAAAAGCACACAAATACTTAAAGATAACACATCTTTTACATCAAATCATGAGGTATCATACCACAAGAAAGCCAAAAGCAAATCCAGTTCCAACTATAAGCAAATGTGGATGCTCACGCATAACATCTGAAGGGGACAAGTACGACCTGCATACAACTTCAAAAATATGATATAAACAAAATTTGAAGTGATGAAACTTGAAAACTTAAGTTAATTATCAAGATTTAATGTATCCAACCAGACAAGAACTCCTGCCATTAGCACACCAAAAGGATAGACCTGATAAGAAAGAAAATTCATTAAAGAACCTCGAAATTTCAATAGCTCAAAAAGTGAAACGAGACTGCCTATAAACTTACCATTGCTAGTGCTAACAACATGCTTCCTTTTCTTGCTCGAACAACCTTGTTGACATTACTAATGCTGCACAACGCAAACAATCAATAATGAAATCTGATCCCAAGAAAACAGCAAAAGAAAAGCAATTTTAGCAACCATATAATACACTAATAGGTTAAATTAATAAAAGTTTCTTTTTAACCACAAAATAAACAGGTACTAGTAAGTTGTATAACTTAGGCCTAAGTGAACCTTTTCAGGATGAAAGAAAACCTTTACAAAACCCGAGTTAAAATTAATGTGAATAATCTCTGAAAAATTTGAATGCTACCAGAGGTAATCAGGATTTCAGTGACTTGGCTAGAAAAAGTACATACAGATTTTTCTTCTTTTTTTTGTTATGGCTTAGTTTTTAATAAAGCATATTGTACCTATAAATCTGATTCCTTTTTTTATTATTGCATAGTGGTAAACTGGGGCGTCATGTGTATATCATGCTGTTATGTCCACATTCTTTGGCGGCTTTATTGTAAGGCATGTAAAAGGTGCATGTAAAACACAAGGTATAAGTTGAGCTATTGTCCCTATTATACAGTTAAAAGCATAAAGCTGGTAGGTTTTCACCAAAACTTGAGAGCGGAGTGATTAACCTCTTTGTTCAAGAACCTAAACACCATGATTTAAGGTTAACCTTCGCTTTGATGAATAAGGCTCTGATTGAACTCTAACTCAACGAAGGCTATATTTACCTTTCCGTTCCTCTACTTGTGTTACTGACTTACTTCATATATACATAGAATCTTTTGTGTGATTATCGCATGCTAATTTTATCTGCCATGACTATTGTTTATATTAATACATGCTCAGAGTTGGTTGTGTTGATGATGCATGCTTAGGGTTGTTATTCTTATTTGATAACGTGTTTAGAGAGAATACTTTTACATGTTACTTGTTCTAATATGTAATATGCAAAACATTTACCCTAGTACTATTGTTGCCTAACTACATGTCACATTACTTCAGGGATATTATAGCATGTGACCAGTTAGGATCATCAGTACCTAATTGGAAAACATGACCTTAGAGATGTGAATGCATGCCGGTTAGGGCTGCCAATGCCAAAATAGGTATGGTGTGACCTTAGTGACGGTTATCCTGAAGAGGCCCTTTGGGTCAATAAGTGTTCCACCCATCTCGTATTGATTATGAGATGCGGGCATGAGCATTGAGATATACATGATATTTGTGTCTTTTTCATATTTTTGAGATTGACAAACCTATGGTATTGTTGTGCATTTTAAGCTATTTTTCTTGGACTTCGTGCATTATTCTCTATATAGATGTCTCATTTTTTATAGTTCCAACTATATGAGGTGAGCTTTGTTCCTTAGTATTGCCCAATTTAAAAATAAATTCAAGGAAGCTACAGGAAAGAAACAGAACTATGATATCAATTCTATGGCTATAACAAGGACAACGATACAATCAGGAAACTGGTTACATAAATTAGTTAACTACAAACATCAGACTGTGAAAGTATAAGTTATCATAGAGTATCAAATTAAAAATCTTATAATCCACAAATTAAATATATTCCAGGCACATATAGTGTGTCAACCTCGTATTAATGAGACATTCTTCTTTACAAAATTAAAAAATCACAAATAAAATAAAATACAGATTATATTCTTGTTAGAACTTATAAGCACTATATTCCAGATGAATATAGAGTTACCAAATATGTCATCTGATGAATAGTGATATATCATTGCAAAGACACTTATTGGGAGGTAATAGTCAGAATTATAGCAAAAGAAATAATAATGAACACAACTCTCACTTACTTGGAGCTAATAGTCGGAATTACAGCAAAAACAATCATAATGAACAACACAACTCCATAAGTAGGAATCTCTGCAACAAAGAAAACACTATAATTTGGCAGGTGAAATTGTAGATAACAGCATGAGGCATTTGAGTGCAACAACAATGAATTGAAGAACAGGAACAAATGTCAGGTAATCATTGAACAAAGATAACTGTCACTCAATAGATGGGAATAAAATGTCCATAGCAAATATTTCTGTAGCTGCTGGTATTTTCGTCCATTTTACCATCTTAAAATAGTTCATACAAACAATGTAAGTTGCCCTTATGCAAAAGAAGAAGCATACATAAAGAACTCGTGCAATTGCAATCACACCGAATAGCACATATCATGAGCATACTAGTGCAACCATCCAATATCAGTTGAATTTTTATCCAAAGAACAACCATATAGTAAGCTGTGAATCATACAATTTTTCTAGTTAATATTAGTTGAAACTATAATTCCTTTTTCTTGAAAGTTTTAAGCAGGAGATGGACAAGTATCCACTTCTTTCCATATTTTTCTCCTCTATTCTAATAACTTTTCACATATTAACATATTTCTCTTAAAAATGTGACAGTATGCCTCACCAGATCCAGCCACTGGACACATCTCAGTGATGATTAGTAGAACATCAATATGTTATTATGTCATTGCCATGCCAACAATGCTCCACATCAGTAGTAAGGAATAAATGTATATTCAAGGCTGTGAATTACTTTAACTAGCTGAAATACGGAAAATCATATTTTTAGTTATGGACAATATATTTTTTTGTTGATATTAGTTTAAACTTTAATCTAGACTTCCTTTTAGTTGAATCAGTTTTTAGAACAAGATGAGCAAGCACCAATGCCTTCCAAGTTTTTCTCCCTTTCTCTTTTACCGTTTTTAATTAGCATAATTTTCTGACAAATGCAACAGGATGCCATACAATTCAGAAATTTAACCCAAGTCAATAATGATTGGCTGAACATCAGTCTATTATATGCTTATTTGCCACAACAGCAGTAAATAAGAATGAATAGCTGTCTTTAATTGTAATTATATTTGAATAATTTTAATTAGAATTAATATGAAACTGATCTACCATGGATCAAGGGATTAGGAATATTATTTGTAACTGATCTAAATTAATTAATTAATTCAAGTAAATAGTCATGTACACCAAAATCATAGGGAGCAAATTATAAGATTTGGCTATCTATATGTAATTTATTTTTTGTATCAATAATAGTCAAGTATTAATCTCAAAATAGTTCTGCTTTCTTATTTTCTCTTCTTATCCTCTCTTTCAAGAAGATAGGTAATTTAAGACTGCTACCTATCCTCACTAGTAAGACTCTAGGAATTCCAGGATCAGTGGGGCGTTCCTTACATACTACAGGTGAAGAGAATAGTGTTCTTAGAGTTAGATATATTCTTGGAAGAAAGGGTAACGTGAGGAGAGGGGACTATTTTGAGATCAGTACTTGCTTTTTTACTATTGATGCAAACATTATGCACATATATGCATTAAGCCAACACTTATAATTCAGTCTCTTGTGAATTTGTAAGACTACTTAATTGAATCGATATAGCAAAATTAGACCAATTATAAAACATATATTTCCAAGTCTGGTGTTCTTTGAGTACAACAAGAGGATAGAATAGTATTCTTTCAAAGTTAGAGGTCTTCTTGGAAGAGAGATGTAAGGTTTGAAGAGAGGATAAGATAAGAGTATTTTGATATCAATGCTTGCTTGATTATGATTGATGTAATCATTGCATGCAAATATCTATGTGTATAGTCAACTCTTAGAACTTGCTCTCCTATGAATTTGTATGATTTAATCGGATCAATCTAGTAAACTTAGGTCAGTAGTAAAAAAACATTTCTAATATGTGGTCCATGGCAAACCAATTCCTCACAATACAACAACAGCAACCAAGTCTTATCCTATTAGGTGGGGTTGGCCCTTTTACGTCATTGGATTATATCCCCTACAATATCATCATCATCTATACTTAAATTTTATCTTGTTTTATTGTTGCTAAACAAGTCTTTTTTGGTCTTCCACTTCCTTTTCCTCTTCCCCATTTAATATGTGTGTTTATCATAGTTTTACATTGCTTAACTGAAGTATTTATTGGTCATTTAAGTATATGTTTATATCATCTTAAACATGTCTCTCAGAGTTTCCCCTTAATAGATGCAACTCCGACTTTTTCTCTAATATTCTCATTTCTTATTTTGTCCATTCTCATATGTCCACACATCCTGCGTGTATTCTATGTATATTAACTCTACCCATGACGAACCACCGGTCCTAAGTCCGGATAAAGGAGGGTTGCATTAGATTGTCAGCCGGCATTAAACTATAGCAAATATTCAATGAATGAATTCATTAAACTGTTGTACTAAGGCTAAGTTGTTCTCCGAAAGAAACACAATACAGGATCTGACTATAACATCGCAACAAGGACCGCTACATCTCCAAACTTTAGTGTAGTGCAAAATATACAAGAGTTCGCGTTTCAGAGTCCGACTATAACGTATCAGCAAGGATCGCTACATCTCCACGAGAACTTGGGTGTAGTGTTAAATAGACAAGAGTTCTCACATCATAAGTTGGATAAAAACAAATATTATAGGAAAATTAATAGTTTAAGATTTAGAACATAGAACATAAGAACCCTCACTAGTAAATCAATGGAGGTATTAGATGCGATGATTAGGAGAAGAATTAGTATTTTGTGTGTACAAGAGACAAAATGGATAGGCGAGAAGGCAAAGATAATAGAGAACTCAAGTTTTAAGTTATGAGTAAAACAAGAAATGAAGTGGGTATGGTTGTAGATAGTTCGTTAAAAGATGAAATTATATGAGTAGTTAGAAAAGGGGATAGAATTATAGCTCTCAAGATAATAGTGGCGAAAGAAACTATGAACGTAATTAGCATATATACACCGTAAGTAGGATTAGATGAAGCTACCAAATCAAGATTTTGGGATGACATAGATAACGTATTACAAAACATTCCGCCAAATGAAATGATTTTATTAAGAGGTGATCTAAATGAATATGTTGGAGTGAAAAATGAGGAATATGAAAGGGTACATGGGGGTTATGAGTTTGGAACGATAAATGAAGGGAAAACTACATTGGATTTTGTCATAGCATATGATCTTATATTAGCTAATACGTTTTTTTAAGAAAAGAGAAGACCACTTGGTCATGTTCAAAAGTGGGAATAATAAATCATAAATTGACTTTCTTATGATTAAGAAAAAGAATAGAAAGATTTATAAAGATTGCAAACTCGTACCTGGATAGAGTTTAACTATCCATCAAGGTCATTCCTCATTTACAATATAACTAAAAATAAAGATAATTACTTATTCTTCAGTACTACTATATGGAGCCTTGCTGACATGACAAGTAAGCATATAACAATCATTGAAGAGTAACAATGCAAAGATTTATAAATTGAAGAGAAATAAATCTAAAGGGTATAACTGAAAATTAAAATCTTAAGTACTCGTGCATGCAGCAGATAATACAAAGGATAGTAGACAGATAATTCTGTGTATTATATTCTTAAGGATGAAAAACTACAGGATTTTTCACAAAGAGATGGAAATCGAGAATAATCTAACGGAATTATTTCTAAACTCAGCTCAACCCTACCCTGATTGAGAAATGCTTTGCTAAAATTTGTTCAGACTTACTGCTATCAAATGGCACCCAATCCATGAGAGGAATAGATTTTCTGAAATCCTGTGCCCACCATTCAGCTCCTAACAAAGGTAATTGTATAGAGATAAATATTTTTCAGAAAAACTGGATAATGCATTCATTTTTTAAGTGCAGAAACAAAACAGAATTTAGTCAAAACGTACCCAAAAAGAATGTAATCCAGTGACAAACATATATCAACATGAGGCCTTCTGTAGGTCCATTGAATATTGGAAGAATAAGTGTATTTGTAAAGAAGCTGTGACATAAATGGCTGAATTTCAGTAATGCATATATAAACAACAACAACAACCACCAAGCTTTATCCCACTAGCTGGGATCGGCTATATGGATCTCATTGAACTCTATCCCCTACTATATTATCATTTATATTTAAATAAATTCTATCTTGTTTTATTATTGCTAACCAAGTTTTTTTTTTGTCTTCCTCTTCCACGTTTGATATAGACATTTGTCATAGTTTTGCATCGCCTAATTAGAGCATTTTTTGATTGTCTAAGTACATGTCAGTATTATCTTAAATGTGAAAGTACAGGTTCAGTAAAAAGAACAAAAAAACAAAAAGGCGAACACAGTAGGGCATACAAGTTCAACTAACAAAACCACTATGTATACTGAATGATTAGATGAACTAATGGTTAGGTTAATTTCCTTCTATAGATTAGATGGAATAATTGTTCAGGGTTATAAAACTCACAAAAGCAAGAACATAGAAAATTTGGACTCTTTACTTGCTCTCAGCAGTAGTATTTGAATATGAAGCATAAAACTTGGTTAAGAGATTTCTAGATAACAAATAAGGATAAGTATATGGACAACCTAAGTCAAAAAGTGGCACCTTTTGAACCAAAAGGAGAGTTGGCACCTTTTTCCTTCAAATGTCATAAGTGGCGCCTATTGAACCAAAATTTACAAGTAGATGGACAACCTAAGTTTGAGTTGGTTTGTTTGTTACCACTGAGACCAAGTAGTATGTCTAATGAACTACCTATAACTAGTATATAGGCCTATTAGGTTCATATCACTATCAAGCACATAACAATATAGGCCATTGACTTTTTATCTGACAATCAAATGTGACCTTTTAAAATTGTTTTATTGTTTTTTGTCCTATAGAAATATGTTGAACTAAATTATGATAAGAATTCTAGGAATAAATGCAAAAAGACAAAAGATTAAATATGATGTGCAAGTTAAGCAGCACAAAAAAGTGAATAAAATAAAGTATCAACATGAGAAGTATATACTGTAATCTGTGTCTACATAACTATCCGTGAACCATACAAATCAATCTCCACAGGTTAAATAAAAAGATAAAAGTTAAATGTTGGCTGACAAAGTGATGAGAACTCTTAAAATTGGTGAATACTCAAAGAAATGTTCCAGAAGCAATTAGAGGAGAACTTTAAACAATAGGTTCTATCAAGAATTGAAACTCAGGGAAATGCATTTCATGTGCTAAAATAACAAACTTGATGTTTTAATGGTTGACATGCATTGATGGACTAAATAAACAATAGCAATATTGTTTTGTTTCATTAACATTTTACATTATTCTGTAATCAACGGAAACATGTGTAACATAGGATAACTGGAAAAGGATCAACCAATCATTTGCACATGGATTCATGTCAATTGCTGTATGTAAGGTTCTATGTAATGAGATTTTAAACGTTTTCAACCAGAGGTATTTTCACACTATAAATATACCCTACTATGCAAAAGGTGGTACCAATTGTCATTGTCGTGTCCTATTGCAGTGTTTTGCCTACGTCCATTTTCAGAATGATACTAAGATGAATCATTTCTCTAGTGTAAGAAAATAAAATGTACTTTCAAGTTGCAATAAGCATAGTTACATCTTCAAATCTAAAAAAAAACATATTGGTTATTAGTTGAGACATGAAATGAAGCCAGAATGTATAACAAATGTCTAGAAACCATCTGCGAAGATTTCACAATCTAGCAGTAAATGAGGTGAACACTGAACATAACAGTCAAAACAAACAATGAGATACAAGAAAATGGAGCTGCAAACAAAGGACATACTGCTCCCATGTTGCGAAATAAAAAGGTACAGCTGCAATAACCCAAAACCAAAAAGTAGTTCCACCACACATTGCGGTGCTCCCAAAAGCCAAGGCTTCAAACTGATATGAAAAATAATACGTCATGGAACTAAACATCAGAAAATTAATCAACAGGAGAAGACAAGAAGAATACATACAGCACATGTCAGGGCATCACAACCTGCAATAATCATCACTCAAAGTATCAGTAAGAATAAAATGTGCATTAGTAAGGCAAACCCTATTAGCAATGAATCTACCATGATCAAAAAGTTCTCCCAATGGACTTGATGAATTGGTCCGCCTTGCTTGTTTACCGTCTACAGCATCAAAAGTCTATGATGACATGATTAATGTATACAGAGTTAGCAAGATATGTTTGAAATTGATGGTTATATATATATAACCATCAATTTTAAACATGTACAAAAGTTTGTTTGAAATCCAAGCTAACTACACATAGGAAAGCTTAGTGCAGAATATCGAGGAATTATATGAACCAGCAAATGTGTGTATAATCAGTATTTCTCTCATAAAGGTTTTTTCAACTGCATGATCCTTTTTAGCTTCCGTCCATCCTCTTTAATAGCCCAACAATAAGGAAATGAAAATTCAGAATAATCTAATAGCATCAAGTTGATAGAAGTAGAATAATGGGAATATTCCTCATTTTCTCCACCATTAGCTTCTAGAACAAGTATTGGATCTTGTGATCCTACCTTCCAAACCTAAGGAGTGTTTTGTTCCTTTGTAGGGTTCGATCTTGATAACTTTCAATTTAATCACTGTGAATTCATAGTAGAAGACCACAATTTGAACATGGCATAACTAAACCTCCATACCAGTGTTTAAAATATCGTGTTGAACCAGTCGAAACAGGCAAAACATCTCGTTCTGCCCGCCGACTGGCACTGGCACTGTGTCGCACGACCCTGCAACCGCAGCAAAGGGGTCCCGCAACCCCGCAACAGTAGCAGAGGCCTCGCATGACCCCACGGCCGTCGCAGAGGGCTCCGCATGACCACACGACGCCGCGAAAGGGTCGCGCGACCCCTGTGGCCATGCCGGAAGAGTCGTGCGACCCCACGACAACGCCGAAGTCGCGTAAGCTCGCAAGTGGTGTCGGATTTCGGTTTTTTTAATTAAAATTTAGGTTAATTATTTTAATGAACTCTTAACTATGATGAGGATAATCTAAAGAGACTTTATTAAACCTTAATAAAATTATCTAATTAATTTTATATTTCATTTATTTTAATTTAAAAATTATAATAAATTTTTTTTTTATTTATTTATCTATTTTTATATCTTTTCCTATTTTAAAAGATTATTTTTTATATTGTTTATTTTTTAAATATTTATGTTACATATCTTATTTTTTTAATTAATATATTTTATATTTAAAAAATACTGAAACTATATCGCACGGCACAATAAGATATCAAACTGTATTGTTCTGGTTTAGGACCGAAACCTCAACATATGTCAAAATTTTAAACCTTGTTCTAGACTACTACTACTAAAATTATCTGCTATCTCTATATAGACCTTCCCATTTCTCTGAAAAATGAACTCTTAATTTCACTAACTTGCATCCTTTCTCACTATATCTCTTATAATTCCTTGTCCCCCTAATATTCTATTTTTATTTCATCTTCATCTCCAATTCAAATTACTTGTTCAGAGGTACTAACCAATTGACTTGAGGGGCACTCCATGGTAGATGAGATATTAAGACCGTGTTTAGTTTGTTTAGTTGGAAATGTTTTTTGAACAAAAAAAATCATTTTTAAGAAATAGAATTTAAAAGTTGAAAAGATGGATAAAATAAATATTTAAAAAAATATATGTAGCAATTTTTTTAATAACTTTTATTTTCTGAAAACTATAAACTGAAATAGAAGATTTTAAGTAACCAAATAAAGCCTAACTTTTTGCTCTAACAATATTTAGGAACTAGTTTCACTACCCTTCTAGCAAATTTACAAATGAGCTTACAAGGGAACTCAATATTAAAATATTGTAACAAGTTTGGTAGATAGACAAAAGCCATGATTAGCAGGGGAAAAAAGGGAAACACCCAAATCTATAGAGTTGACTATGTTGACACTTTTTATCATTGGCTAAGATTACACTTCCTCACCTTAGTAGCTATGTTTCAACAACCACCCTGTTGAATGGATATCGAAAACACACAAGGAAGTACACATGAAGAAACCCCTTGTGTTTGTTGCTCAAGAGAAGTATGACCTTGCGTACAAACTGAAAATCACTATTAGGGTTGAAGCAACTTCCTAAGGCATGGTTTACTAAATTTAGTTTTGCTGTTCTCTAGATAACATGATCATAAGGGTATCAGGTCACTCACTCAGTATTTTGCTTTATCTCTCAATGTATTTTTTTCATTAAATAGATGACAATACCAAATCCTTATGATGAAATTACTTAAATAAGGCTGAAAACATAATCAAACACTTCCAAATGGACACTCCTAAGCATCCAAATGTCAGAGTATCTCAGGATAAAAGTTATTTACTGATCCATAAAAGAACAGAATTTGTTGGTGAATTGAATGATCTTTGTCACATGTCTCATTTACCATGAGCATCATTAACCAATTTATCAAATGTCCATGTCATAACCACTAGAAGGTAATTTTAGGAACTCGTAAGTACCTTTAAAATGCTCCAAGAAAGAGAGCCCTTAATATTATATTGTGATCGAGAGCATCTCTAGACTATATAGGTTACAAAAATACAAACTGGACAAGTTATAGTTGTGCTTGTACTAAGCCAATAAAGTTCTATTATGATAATTCAAATGTGACATGATCTCTAGTTCAATCTTTCACAAGAGCACAAAACACATAAAGATACACCTGTACTGTGTTAGAGAAAAAGTGCAGTACAAAAGATCATTTAGTTCTAATAATTTGTTAGCATATTTACTGACTAAGTCCTTAAGAGAAAAAGTGCAATAGAAAAAGATGATCTAGTTTTAAAATCTGTTAGCATATTTACTTACTAAGACCTTGAGAGAAAAAGTGCAATACAAAAGGATCATTTAGTTATAATAATCTGTTAGCATATTACTAATTAAAACATAATTAAATCCTTAAGAGGTTATAGAATTGAACATATAAATAACAAACTGGTATTTATGATTGAGGAGCCTATGTACCACCTAAAGGAAATGATTTAGATGATAGAGCTCTGATAATCAGTGAGTGGCTAATTCATTCCCTTTGTTGACCTATAAAAGGTTTGTCTTATAGAGGTGTGCATTATCATGTTTTTTAGCAAGTAACCTATACTTCAGTTGGAAGAAACAAAATCATTGTTTCATAAATTACTAGGCTCGCACGATTGCCAATGCAAGCTTTAGACATTAAAATTACCTCTTTGAAGTTCGAATCATTATGCACAATAAATCTTTTAATCTAGAACAAGTAACTGCTAGATAGTCAATTGAAGAAAAGTGAATAGTCAGGTGGGAAGAACTATGGTATATATGATAACAATCCATCTAACTGATTAAGTGAACAAAAAAAAACCCACCCCATGAGTCTATGTCCATTCTATTAATACAAGAAATTCCCAACTCCAACCTCATTCTTTACTTAACACCCTGTTTGGAAATAACTTAAGTCATGGAATTGAATTGAATTCCATTATGAATTGAATTTCATAAGGAATT
>JBBMJZ010394863.1:0-14081 GCA_037833815.1 Zingiber zerumbet | reverse complement strand
GAAAATTAATGATGAGAAAAATTCATAATAATACGTCGTAGCTGAGTCTCGAACTCTAGATCACTGATTGTTTCGCTTGTGTAATTACTAATAATACTTGATATTATTTTTAGTGTGAATTAAAAAAGGACATTAACGTAAATTCATTTTAGGATTCACCAAAGTTAGTTAGTAAAGGTGGGAGATTTTTAAATTCATCATTTTTATGATATTGTGTTTGTCTGATTATTTATGTGGATTCGACAAATTATTCAATGTATAGTTTATTTTCACACTTGTGACATTCATATTTGTCTAGTGTTTTGTTGTTACTACGATCAATAATAATCTGTGTTTGTCCCAAATGTCAAGGGGTCAACTACATGGACCTTGTCTTTATTCTTAAAAGACTATATTTTTAGTGACAACCAAACCTCTTTATATCATTTTTAGTTATATTATTTAGAATTTTCTTTTATCTCTCTGTATGCCCATATTCAACTATTTTTATTTAATTATTGTATCTATGTCATCAACATATCCATGCATTCCTAACTTCCTTTTGCTACCATTTTAACGTCTTTTATAGTTTGCTATGTGATAGCAATTTTTTGATTTTGTCATGCCAAGAACTCCATTTATCTCAATCTTTGTTATTCGTATGCATGCTATTCCCTAATTGCCCAACAACCTGATTTAGAATGTATGAGTGCAATACTATTGTCTTGTAAAAACATGTTAATATTGTGATTAAAATCCCCAGATTTGACATATTTTATTTGATTTAACTTTTTAATTAGTGTGTTTTAATTGAGCTTCATGTTTTATTGTTGTGCAGTCTGGCAAAAGCTTGAGAAAGAGAACCAAGAGTTTTTCAAAGCATATAATCTTAGTCTGATCCTTAAAAACCAAATAATGGTGTTCAATAACCTTCCTGAGAAATAGGTTGAACTTATGCAGAAAGCATGCCCTCCAGGAGATGTTGCCTTACCCTTTACCAATGGCTTTAAGGGTGTGTTTGATTTAAGTTATCATGTATAACCTTAGTTATGTGATTACCAAGTAATCACATAACCAAAGTTATGAGAAATAAAACATAACCAAATGTTGTTTGGTTCAACTTAGGTAATGCAACCAAAACTTGTTTGTTTGAAGGTTTTAATGAATAACCTAGTTTAATACTTTGCTATATTACCCTCAGTTACAAAACTAACTATACATAATAATAACAATAATAATACTTATTATTATTATTATTTAAATTAAAGTTGTTTACTTTTTCTTTTTCACGTTTTTCTTTATTTTTATATTATTTTTATTTTTTTAATGTTTTTTATTTTTTTTCATTTTCTTAATTATTTTTTATTTTTAAATTTTTTAACTTTTTATGTTTTTTTTACATTTTTTAAAAAGTTTTTAAACTTATTTTATTATTTTATTATTTTTTTTACATTTTTTCTATTTTTTATTTTTTATGTTTTTCCCTTTTTATTTATTTTTTTATTTTTTTTACTTTTTTCATTTTTTATTATTTTATTATTTTTTATGATTTTATATTTTTTAATGTTTTTTTATTTTTTTTATATTTTATTTTTTCGTTATGTTTTTTCTTTTTTGTCACATTTTTCTTTTATCCGAGGGTATTTTAGATAAAAAAATTCGTTAGCCTTGGAATCAAGAAAAACCTTAATTTTCGGAGGTTTTCCGATTCCTGATTGTATGTCCCTTTTGCTGACGTGTTGGCATGGAAGATTATTCGAGAATCATCGATTACCTAAACCAAACAGAGTTTTTGTTGATAACCTTGGATGGATAATCAAGATTATCAAGAATAACCCCCAACCAAACATACCCGAAACTGAATTAAAACTAAGCAGATCTAATAATGCTCAATTATAATTAATGATTATAAAATATTTGAATAATCTAGTAAATTGTGAAAATTAAGGAAAAAGAGAAATGACTAATTTAGACTTGAAGAAATTATGAAAAGAAGGAATAATGTAAATGTGCTTATAAAACAAAAATGATATGCATGCTTGGACTCTAAGGGCCAAATTAAACTTGCTTAGTTATTTCATATCCTTAATTATGTTAATTTTTTCTTAATAAAAATTTAGTCACGCTGATACATATGTTGACAAATCTATTAGAATAAATATATGTTTTAAGAAGCTTGCTTCTAAATTGAAAAATCTTTTTGAAAAACTAGTCTTACACACAAAATTATTTTAAATTCTTATTTGAATTTTAAGACAGTTGTCTTACTTATATTTTAAAAATGTCAGTTTAGCAATATTGTCAAAACATTTTGTTAATTTCAAAATATTTTTGAAAATTTCTTTAAAAAATTATTACTTAAATTTCAAAATATGTTTAAAAATTTTCTTGAAAATCTAATGTTCAAATTCAAAATATTGTTGGAACTCATTGTTTGAGTATTTGAAAAATATTGCTTGAAAAACACTATATATATATGTTTTAAAATAAAATTTTAAGTGTTTTTTAGTTCTTCAAACCCCTAAGTATGTTCAAATCTAACTTTGTTGTAATTTTTTTTTAACCCATCGTGTTTTTTTAATATATGTTAAAGGGGGAGAGATGAGTTAAAAATTAAGTTTTTAAAAGACCTTAATTTCAGGGAGAGAGTTATTATTAAGGGGGAGCATTTTTTTTATTTTCTTTCAAAAAATTCCTTACATTGTACTTTAAAAGTTTTTTATGTACATATGTTCAAATGCAATATTTTACTTAACATTAAAATATGTTGTCATAAATTAAAAAGGGAGAATTTATTGGTGCTAGAAGCACTAGCTAATCAAACCTGTGCTTTAATATTGATAAAGGTTCAAAGTTAAGGGTTCAAACGTGTGCTAATCACTATATATAGTGATTCATTCATACATTCTTCTTAACTATACTTGGCTTCCCTTTCTTTAATTTTTACCATTTGATTCTAAGAGCCACTATTGATATTATATTTAGTTATTATTTCTTTAAATGACTTTATAATCTTTAGAAATATTGTTTTTTCTTCACCTAAAAGCTTAGTCATTTAACTGTTGACATAATTAGGTCCTTATAAGAGATTTCTCTTTAATGGATAGTGAGTTTGAAAAAATAGGTCGTCTGTATAGTCCATCACGAGCACTTTTTGATCTATTTTAATCTATAAAAAATTTCTGTGTACTATAAAATTAGTCAGTTTGAAGAATTAGATATCTGATATAATTTTTTGAAATAAATATACTTTGCGCCCATAATTTTAAGGAAATTGATTATTATTGAATTCTCAAGCTCATCTTAAAAAATGATTAGGTATCCATGAATACTCGATTACTAAGTATCAATTCTCATATCTAATCGGCTTAATTTATTAGCTAGCCCTTAATACTTAGTTGAAATATGTCTATAAAAGAATAGAAAAAAGTTTTATTTCTATTCATTAAAAAAAAATCTGTTACCATTTTATTTGGCTGGCTTTTGGTTTCCTTAATTAGTACGAGGAACAGGTTAAATACCCTTTCCTGCTTTCTTCTACTGGGACCCACAGGCCTACCCTACCTGAGGGGTTGGCCTTGGCCCCTCGCTTTCTGCTTCCTCGTGTTCTTCCTCCTCCTCCGTGTCCCGCTCTCGCGCACGGGGATCTCCCCATAAGGTGTGTTCTTTCCCCTGCATTTCTCCGCTTCTTCTGTTGATCTTAACGTAATAACTGGTAGTATTCATGGTTCGATCAATCACGTAGCGGATGTTTTTCTTCTCGCAGTGTTGTGCTTGATTTGTTATTGGCTTTTGGATTTACTAGAGAGATAGAACAAATGCTTCTCGAAAGATTTTGAGTTTGGTCATGCAAATGTCCGTAGGTAATGTAGTTGTTGTAGGAGCGTTGATTTTGATTTTTGGATCTTCGATTTTTCTGTAAGCTTGCATTTTACCCTTGTTTTTTTATGGTGAAGGGGCTCGTTAAAATTTTGGATCTTTATGCTTCTTTGTGCCGAAGGCCTATTTGTTCTTTCACATTTAGGTTTTATATAATTTTAAGTCGCTTTTTTTGGTCTAATGAATCAAATAATCTTCGCATAAAAAAAGAGGTTCTGTGAAAAGCAATGTACACGCATTATTGTTTTATTTGTTAATGTAATTCTATCTTATGCACCATGTCAAAATTTGTTAATAGGGTATATGATCTTTGACTATAGGTGTTTTTTTGCTTTTCACCAAGTATCAGATTATCGTCATGATATTCTATTCGTCCAAGCGTTGAAAATGATGACATTGATGAATAAAAATGTTCATCTAACAGTTCTGGTTTTTGGATGTTTTATTATAATCCTTTAGGATGTTAAGGGCCTGCATTTCAGTAAGGAAATTGTGGCGAGTCTAATTCAAAACTTCTTCAGGCAATTTTTAGTGATTTGATTTAGTTTGTCTTTAGGTTTTCCATCTGAAAAGAGAAGATTACTTGTTTTCTGTTGCTCTTAAGCAGCTTTTGAATGGAATAACTTTCCACTATGATTTATGATCTTGAGGCAGATTCTGAAAGACCTGCATTTTTTCCTTTGTTTTCAATGCCAACATATGGATCTGTTATTTTCCTAGAAAGAATCCTGAGAAATATGTTGTAAAATTTTTCCCATGACTTTTTGAAATATCCATTTAGCTACCTATATTGATGAGTTCAATAGAACCTATACAGTTTGTGTCTCATTCCAGCTATATATCTTCTGGACGAATTCCAGTTTGTCTCATTTCAGTTTTTATTTGAGTTTTATAAGATTTAAAATTGGTTATTGATTTCGAAACTAACTAAAGTTGGTTTCAACTTTTTATGTTTTTGATATAAGGATGCCATTAAAAATCCTTCATTTATAATCAGAAACTATTATGCCATAATTGTTTCTTGAAACCTTGTCTTCATGCTTGTTTGTTACTTCTTGATGTTCTCTATTCCAAAATGTGATGTTCAGTGTTAATGGTTTTATACATTCTTTTATTTAGCAAATGGATTGTCATTTCGGGAATGTTACTTTGTTCTATTTGATTATATCTATTCCCTCATTCTTTGCATGATTACATGGGACAAGTAGGTATTATCATAAAAACTAGCTAACGTCCTAAATCTAGCAAATGCATCTTATTCCCTTTGTTAGTTCCAACGACCATCAGCTTTTGTCAAGATTCCAAAGGATTCAATACCTATAAATCTTACTAAGCAAATCTATGCTGCAACTTATCTAGCCACTTTAGTTCTTCTGCTTATAACCGTATTTTGAGGGTTTTTTTTTCTTGTAGAAGTAGATACAAATCACATTGTATTTCTTCGTCAAATGGATGAAAGTAATGCTATTACTTCAGCAACTCCGGAATTACTAGATCCTCAAAAAGAAGGAAAGACAAACGCAACAGCAAAAATAAATTGCATAAGTACACTGACTCCAAGTTGCAATGAGAAGCGTCTTCCTCGTTATTTGATGCCTTCGCAAGGGACCTGTCATGATTTATGTAAAGCACATATAAAAGCAGATACCATCTGCCGGCTGACTTTTTCAAACAATAATGAGAATGTTCTTTCTCGTTATTTAACACCTTCTCAAGGTTCTTGTCATGATTTGTGCAAACATGGCCATAAACAAGAACGTGAGGAAGCTAAGAGAAGGCATCACTTCTTTTCAAGGTTATACAGCTATGATCAGCTTCTAAACGATGAGTACAATAAGTCCGATTTGATGACTGTAAAACATAGAAGACACAAATCAGGCATCATGAGTGTAAGGCAGAAACCAGATATTCAACTGAAGAAAGTTCCGAAAAAAGAAGAAAGTTATGATATGCTCCAACTCTATGAGGAGATGGATCTTTCACCCAAGAAGATCGTCCTGACCTCTAATTCACCTGACAATCTAACAGAAGGATCAGTTCGGGCACCATCAAGTTTGGAGCTTAATGACCACGAAATTATTGCGTCTTTTGATAAATCAGTTGCAGCGAAAGTTGAGGAATCTATGGAAAATGGAACTGGTCAACATGAGTTAATTAACACAGCAAGAAATAAACTTATAGCCATGGAACCTGAAAGAACAGACATACAGAATGAATTTTCTTTTCACAATGATGCACTCATCACTGGAGTAGGCGAATCACCTAACAGACTCATGAGCTTGAAGTCTCTGGTTTCATCAACTGCCGAGGGAAAAACTGATCCTGAATATGAAAGAGCAAATCCATCAGAAGTATTTTCAGCAGAGCATATAAGCATGGAATTGATAGGACCAATTCCAATTTCAGATGACATTGAGCCTGGTCAGTGTCAAACATCAAACGGAGAAGACGAATCCAGTAATAAACCGATAGATAACAAGATGCAAACTGTTCATCGATCATCTGAGTCATCATCAGGTTCAAAATTGAAGAACCATAAGAGCAAAGAATCTGCTAAGAAAAGAACTCTTGAGGAATTAGCATCTAAAGAAGCTCTGGGCATGAAGTTGAAGACACCACGAATTCAAAAGACACGTCCATCTAATGTCAGTGCACCTTATCAAGCTTCATTCGCCACAACCCATACCCAGCTGAAGAGTTCAAAATTACAAGATAAGACAAACAGGGAGTTGAATAAGCCAAGGGACCGAGTGAAGGAAATTGGAGGTACTGGAAGATATAAAGTTGTAAGGGATGTATCTGATGGGCCAAATCTTGTCAAGAAGAATTTTGCATTGAAGCAAGCAATCAATGTAGTTAAGTCAGAAACTGACCACGAGCATCCATCAATTACATGCAGTGTCATTGGCTTTATTGCACCTAGAGTGATCAATAATTCAATTTCACCTCCTTCCGAGCCAAATAAAGAAGTTGCCACAGCTGTTCCGCATATGAAGAAAAAGAAAGATTTTGTATCTTCTTCACCTCCATCCATTTATTCAAGAGGGTCATCTGGTCAAAGGAATCAAGAAAAGGAAAAGATAACCGAGGTTGCTGATAATTTAGACAGCGTCGCAAAGGAAGTGATTGAACGATTGCCAACCCCTTCATCTACCAAACCTCAGTTTACTAGGGTACCAAGCATTAAGCTGAGGAAGAACAGGACAGTTGCACCTTCTTTCATCATGAACAATCAAGCAAAAGCTAGGAAAACTTTTGTCAAGGGGAAAACCATCCGTTCCAATGAGCCTAATCCAGAGAAGATAGATCTTAATGCGTTGAGGCAAAAGCTTAGGAAACTCAAATCATTTCTAGACAGGAAAGAAGACCACGTGGCATCTGGATCTCTGACAAGTGGAGGCAATGAACCTTTTTGGGTTAAAGAGGTATCCCAGGCTCAGAGAACCTACAAAGATGTTCCCAAAGTTGAAAGGAGTAGATCACAAAGAACTAGTTTTGACTCTGAAGACAAAGTTGGGCCATCTCTCAGGTTAAATTTCAGTAGAGGTAACACTACAAACCTTCTGTCTAACAGCAACTCTCCGCCATGGCTCAGATTTCGGCAAGCTAAAATGGTTGGTGATAACCAGAATGCCAAAGTATCGATAGCAAAGAGCTTCAGAAACAGGATGAAATCAAATGCTGGAGGGCCGAGTCCTCCCTCAAAGTCTATTAACCATGTGATTGAGGAAACTGCAGGCAAGCTTGTTGAATCTAGGAAGAGCAAGGTTAAGGCTTTAGTTGGCGCTTTTGAAACTGTCATTTCTCTTCGAGAAACCCCAGTAGCATGATTACTTTCTGATGCTATGTAGATACTCATGAGTCAATTTCTACCCTTTTATTTTCATTTGAATTAGTTGAATGACTTTTGTTGGAGGGTCTTGGGGAAGTGCATTGTGTATTGAAAGAGAAAAACTTGATAAAGTTGGATTTGAGTTGCAGTGGCAAGATTTGCTTGAGGTGTTCTGTGAATGTGTATCCATCAGTCTCAGGTTGTATGTTTTCCATTCTTCTGTTGTGTACTGTCTGTGTTGCACATATTACTCTGTAAACACATTTATTTATGTTTTTTTCTCACTTTGTGTTGTCATCCAATTACATCAGTGTAGAAAAGTGGAACCACATTATAAGGGTGATAATTTTATATTGTATAGATTAATTAAATTTTGTAAATGCCAAATTATGGGTAATAAAAGTAATTAAGTTCAACTTAATAAAAGAAAGTCATTTCATTCATCTACTTATTCAAATTGTATTGTAGCATGTCTTTACTAATTGGGCTTCCAGTTAAATTAGATTGTATTACAATACTAAATTGTGGTTTATATTGTTAGTGTTAGTCTTATGACCTATCATTTTTATTAGACTATATATACTTAATCGGTTTAATTTGAAATTTAAATTGTGATTTGTTGAATTGGCTGAATCATGTATCTGATGATCAGGGGAGGTGGCAATGAAGAGGGATTGGCTGGCAATACCACGTTGCTGGTGATTGGTTTTGAGCTGTTGGTGGCAAACAACGTGGAAGCCTCTGAGTGGAAGCCGCTGATAACACGATGTAAGCCGCCTAAAACCTTCATTTGCTTTCACTAGTGCCCTCTACTAAATCTACCTTTTTAAATGTCTAAATCTATTTTCATACAAGGCTAGACTTCTACGAGCTCCAAAAGAACTTCTCACGGGAAAAGAAGAGAGGAGAAAAAATTCAGATTTTATTACTCTAATTTAAGATTCAAAACTCTGTATCTTATTGTCGAATAAAAAAAGATACAAAATAGAGATTGATGAGAAATGAATTCCTCATACATTGACCAGCATCTAATAAACTCTTTCAAAGAGTATCACATGAGATTAAGTAGGATTCATACCATAATCTATCCTGGTTTTGATTCAGTACTCTGATCTTCTGAATTGAAATAAATGAAAAAGCTATGAATCAATCAATTTGATCTTATTACTGAATTGAATCCTGGTTTTGATTCAGTACTCTGATCTTCTGAATTGAAATAGATGAAAAAGCTATGAATCAATCAATTTGATCCATTACTGAATTGAAATGTGATCTTTTCTGCATTGGCTCCAAGTTGCAACACCTTTTTGAGTTGAAGATTAAATTTCTTCTTGGTGTATGAACATTGAGGTACAGAGTTCCACAACAAATCATAATATGCCTCTGATATGCCACAATGCCAGTGTTGATCAATGGCACCATCTGTTTTAATGGACTATGCTTACTTTGCACCATTCTTTTTTATTTGAATCCTTTCAACATTCTCTTCCAATAGTTCTCCAAGAACTGGGCTTTGATTGGAGTAGAGGTTATTCTGCACATAGCCTTTGACCATATAGAACTCCATGTGACAGATGATTTTTCAGCCATTGCATCGAAAACTAACTGTGCATCACCAATCATCCTGCACTTCGCATAGACATCAAGCAGTGAAGTCCCAACATATACACTGGAATCCATGGCAACTTTAAGGGCGAAAGCATGCAACTGTTGGCTCTCTGTAACAGCACACAAGGTGCCTTCTCGGTACATCTGCAAGAAAAGGTTCAGAGCTGAGCCTCTACACCCTCTCCGAGTAGAGTATTTGCGGCGATCATGGTATTCCAGGTGACCATGCTTTGTTTGGGCATTCAGTCAAACACCTGGCGAGCCATACTAAGGAGACCACATTTGGAGTAAAAGTTGATTAAAATGTTGCACGAAAGTGCATCTACAAGCAAACCAAATTGAAGTGCTGCGCCATTCCTTGCGCACATTGGAAGGAGCTGCTGCAAATCCAACACAAAGAAGCTGCCGCTGCCGCAGCCGGCGCCAGAAGCCATATTCCGTCGCTCGAGATTTCTGATAGAAATCCAGGCTTTGGGGAGAAAGCCATGGAGTTTGGAGTTGACAGATCGCAGCAATGTGCTGCATTTGGAAATCAGCATTCTTTCCTCATTGCGGAGGGATGCTGTTGCTCGCCAACGATTAAAACGGTATCGAATTACAAATTAGGAAAGTTTCGCTCTGCCTCTTAAAGTTTGTGAATTTTCTCATTTCACCCGTCAGAATTTTAATTAGAGTAAACCAAAAATGTGATTAACCTTTCTTTTAGCATTTAATGGTTAACGAAATCATTACTTCAACGGCTAATCCTAATCATTATGGTTTTAATTATTCTTTGCTACTTAATGGCAACCAGCGCCAACGCCCGCTCTGGGAAAGGCTAGCCGTTGCCCCTCCACCTTTCTTCCTGATCCCTCAACGTTCGAGTTCAAAATCCCCACTTTATAGTTCCTCCGCCTTCTCCCTCTTTTTGATCCTCATCTGTGCGCGATCAATCGAGTTCTTACGAAATCACAGTCATGGCGACTCCCGCAAGGAGATCCCCAGCCCGTAGATGCCAAGCCGCGGGGTTATGGAAGCTCTCGGAGAACGTAGACCCCAATTTCCTTATCTCGACTCCGCGGCGGAGGCCTCCGTCTAAGCCTCCCGCAGCGAATCCGGATAAGCGTATTGAGTTGAGCCCCAAAAGTTCTGCCTTTGTCACTCCGAAAAAGAAGAGCTTTTTGACTCCGCAGAAGCCTTTAGAGCCCAAGAAGTGCCCCGAGGAAGGGGGAAGAAGAAGAAATGCGGAGAGGAGCACCGATCGCGATGTGGAGGAGAAGGGTTCGGAAGGGAGTTCGAAGGCGAACGCGATGAGGCGATTGATACTGGAGGAGGCCATGAGCAGTTCACCGGCGCATGGGGCCGGGCGGGTTATGTACCTGGTGAAGACTTTTGAGAGGCTTCTGTCGATTCACAGGGAGGCCGAAGGGATGAGAGGAGGAAGGGAAGACACGATAAAGGTGAAGAATTGGGCATTACCCGGCATGGATTTTCGCCCCAAGGTCAAGGCCAGTGGATTCTCCCTTTCGCCAGCTCCGTGTTCGGAAGAATGCCTAACTGGAGATTACCCAGAAGGAGGTTTTGCCGAGGATAGCAGGTCAGTGAGTACAATGTTGTTATACTAAAAGTTTATAGTTGTTAGGGTTGTGTGAACTTTGATTGTTCATGATGTTCAAAAAGAGCAAAATTATACTTCTGATGCTTAAAGAACTTCTCAAACATAACTTTGTTAATTCACTGCAAGTATATTAAAGGTTTGATGGGTTTCAAATGACACCAAAACTCTAAACCTGTCTGAAGTAGCAAAATGTTGTATTTTGATATTGTCTAACAATTTTGTGCTTTTAGAGTGAGCGCAATCAATCTGGCGAAGGGAAAAGGAACGTGCGAGATGTATGAGAATACAAACACATACAAGACTAGTCACTAGTTATTCTACAAATTCTACACTGTTTCTTTCCTCTTCAATATTGCTTTCTTCCATATGAATCTTAATACATTTCTCCCGAATTGTCAATATTCACATCATGCAATTTTTTAATTTCTCAATGAATGCTGCAATGAGCTAGAAATTATTTTCTCCTAAATATCCATCGTTATATTGCAGAGCAATGGTTCGTCAAGAAGAAGCAGGAATAAAAGACTAAAAGTGAAAAGGCAGCTGCCACTCAAATTGAGGACGGAGATATCATAAAACTAATGCTTTGGTTCTTTTCCTTCATTGATAAGGCTCGGCATCATTAATAAAAAATGCTTTTGTGACTTCCCAACTGCATGAAGCATAACTGAGTTCATTGGCAATTAGGTATGAGTTATAGTAAAGGATAGAATACATGATACAATTTTGGCCAGCATTTTATTTGTTGAGGAGATAAAATGTTGAGTAGCTCTCTTTTAAAGGCATTATGTTTTCACGTTTCAATAACTAAATATCTGTATTTTTGTCACGATGTATGTCTTCAAGCATCATACTTTATTTGGTACTGTGTTTTTGTCTCAGATTTCACACGATTCAGAGCAAGTAAAAATCTTTTGTAAAATTATCAAATGGTCTGAATGATGTCAAGACAGTTGATAATTAGGACTCTGCATGTGTGACATTACAGTAGTTAAAGATGGCATAAGATTGTCTAGAGATGGTTTTCCTGTAAATCTATTGGAAATGCACAAATCCGACATCATTTAGGCAAATGGATAGATATTCTGCATACCTTGTTACAAACATTATGGACATGGTAGCACGATATGACTTGTTTTAGATGACTTGCATATTAGGGAACATTGAAATGCAGTGTTGTCTATAATCTTAGTTGACTAACATGTTGTGGAATTCTGAATCGGCTGACACCAATAGTTATGATGGACGACCTGTTGTTGATTTTTCTGTATGAAATAATGGAGATCTGGTTTTCCTTCTTCCGAGAAAGATCAAATTGATTTTCCATTTGGAGATTCTTGTTTTTGAATTCTGAACCATGATTGGTCACACCAATTCTATTTTCTTAGCAAAAGCAATATATGTAGTACTTCGTCAATTTTATCCTCATTTGTTAGTCCATTGTTTTGCTTTTGTTCCTTTCGACCTTGCAGCAAAGAGGAAGGTACAAGGAAGACCAATTTATCAAGAAAGTGAAGGAAATGCTTATGAAAGAGGAGAAACAATGCATACCTATTGCACAAGGCTCCCCTGGAATACGGAAGAACCTGAGGTGTGCTTACAAATAATTCTTTTTTTTTCCTTCCCCATTAACAAAATTATCCTTGACTTCAGTATGAGGCAGATGTTACTAGGCAACCCAAGGAGTTTGCCATTTTAATTGTTATTCGTCAGTTTGATCAATCTGCTTCATCCCATTTTTGTTTCTGAAATCAACTTCACTACAATTTCTTACTTCTCAATCCTTGCTTGATGCAGTCAAATTGAAAGCTGAGCAAGTTATCATGTATTTTAGATTCCAGCAAAGCCTCCTACAAAGGAACCAACAGAACCACTTGATGTTGTCCTCCACAGCGATGTGCGTGTCCTATACCGTTCTGAGTTTGATCTTTGTGTAAGTTAACGGTCGATCAAATATTTGTCAATATTTGGTCTTTTGCATAGAGCTAATTGTATGTTGTTAATTGCTTTATCAGGTTGACAAGCTCATAGGCTTCCTTGATCAAATCCAAAGGGAGAGAGAAAGGGTTTTTAAGGTTACTTACAACAACAACAACCCAGCCTTTTCCTAATTTTTAAGGTTACTTAAAAACACTAAATATATTTTTATTTAATATTATTTCTTATTAATTAAATTTATTCACTGATAAACATATTCTATGTAGCTTCAAGAAAAAGAAGAAATAAGACAACTTCGAAAAAAACTTATACCAAAAGCTCAGCCCATGCCTTACTTTGATCGTTCCTCGTCTCCAATAAGTAAGCATCTAGTACTTGGGCTTTCAAAATATATACACCATATTTTTTTCTTTGAACACATAGTCGTTATTTCGGTATTCTTTATCATTCAATTTCTAAGTATTTTTTGTTTGGCTGCACGAGAAAAGATCATCAAAAGTGCAGACAATCCCAAAGGAATAAAGATTTCAAATTCACCGCCTAAAGGAACGAAAGAACATGTGTGTTCTTTCACCCACTTCCAAGTTGTTAGTAGTTTGTATAAGTCTCAAAAACAATTGGTGTTTCTGACACAGGGAAGGCATTTGAATTCACTAGAGAGAAGCGAAAACCATCTCGGAGACACATTAGAACTTGCGAAATCTGTCCCAAAACCACAGCCACTCAAAGAACCCAAAAAAAAAAAAAAAACATCGGATTGAATCCCCCACTTGCCATTTCTATCCAGCATGCGGGAAAAAAATATCATGAAGGAGCAGTACAAGGAAACCAAATCAGATTACAAGTTCACAAATCTATTCCAGCAAATAGAATCCACTACGAAAGAACCAAGCAATTATTGGAGGAGAAACAATCACAATCTTCCAAATCCATTGCAGAAAACCGGAAAAGAAAAACTTCCTGAAGAAACAAGAACATCATCGAAATCATTTTGCACACCTACACCCAAACCATCTCCCGGAAACCAGTACCTACAGAAGGAGTTATGCTTGCTGATGCGGATGTAGCCTAAGGGCTTAAGCTGTTAGTTAGAGCCCTAGAGCCAACCATTTGATGATTATTGTATGGACTCATTGTATCATATTTTTATGTATATAAAGACATTTGTTTATGGTTATTATACTTACTTGTATTGGTGTCAAATAACTAAGTATAATAGCGTCCTTGAGTAGAAGGTTCTTACCTATA
>JBBMJZ010394855.1:0-14081 GCA_037833815.1 Zingiber zerumbet | reverse complement strand
CAATAACTCTACACTACTTTCTATGTCCAGATTTTTGAACGAGATGAAGCACGAAGACATGGTCTATGCTTTGCTTCCTTATAAAAGCGATGAAATAGACCTAGACTCGGATCTACCAGCAGCTGAGGTGCAACAACTCCTATCCTACTTTGCTGATTTAATGGTTGAAGACCTTCCTCCGGGACTTCCCCTATGAGAGACATTCAACACCAGATTGACCTCGTTTCGAGGTCAAGCTTACCTAACCGGCCGACATACCGTCTTAGCACTAAGGATGCCGAAGAACTACAACGACAAGTTGTGGAGCTATTGAGACGAGGCTATATTCGTGAGAGTATGAACCCTTGTGCAGTCTCTACCCTACTCGTGCCAAAGAAAGACGGTTCGTGGCGCATGTGTATTGATAGCAGCGCCATCAACAAAATCACGGTGAAATATAGATTTCCGATTCCTCGCTTAGATGACATGTTGGATCAACTTTCCGATTCAAAGATCTTCTCCAAGATTGATCTTAGGAGTGGATACCACCAGATTCGAATTAAGCCCGGAGATGAATGGAAGACTGCCTTCAAGACACAACATGGGTTGTACGAGTGGATGGTCATGCCTTTCGGACTATCCAATGCACCCAGCACGTTTATGAGATTCATGCATCAGGTCTTACGACCTTTCATGGGAAGATTTGTGATTGTGTACTTTGACGACATCCTCATTTATAGCCCGACACGAGTTTTGCACCTTGATCAACTCCGCACTGTTTTTGAGAACCTAAAGGCGGAACATTTGTTCATCAACAACAAGAAGTGTTCTTTCTGCACGACCTCAGTTTCGTTTCTTAGATTTATAGTATCTACCGGTGGTGTTAGTGCAGATTCATCAAAGATAAACACAATCTTAGAGTGGCCACAGCCAAAAACCATTCACGACGTCCAAAGTCGTAGATTAGCCTCTTTTTACCGCAGATTCATTTAGAATTTCAACTCCTTAATTGCTCCTATCACTGAGAGTCTCAAGGGCCGTGAGTTTAAGTGGACTAAAGCAACTACTACTAGTTTTTAACTGGTGAAGCGAAAGATGACAAAAACTCCCGTTCTAACACTTCCATATTTTGACAAATTATTCGAAGTAAACTGTGACGCATCTAGCATTGGCATTGGTGGTGTTCTAAGTCAATCAGGACGCCCTATTGCTTTCTTCAGCGAGAAACTATCTGGTGCTAAGAAAAATTACTCTACCTATGACTTGGAATTCTACGCTATTGTACAATCCTTGAAACATTAGCGTCATTATCTTGTGCAAAAGGAATTTATCTTGTTCACTGATCATAAGGCTTTGAAGTACATCAATGGCCCACACAAACTTAGTTAACACGCCAAGTGGGTAAACTACTTGCAGGAGTTCACCTTCACGCTGAAGCATCAATCCGGGAGTCTCAATCGTGTTGCAGATGCTCTAAGTCGTCGTTCTTCCCTGGTTACTACCATAAGCATTAGGGTTGTCGGCTTTGGATCTTTCTCAGATATGTATATTGATGATCCCTCTTTTGGCAAGATATTTCAGGAGGTAAATAATGGTCTCCGCAATGACTTTATTTTGCACAATGGTTATCTATTTCATGGACTACGATTATACATTCTGGACTGTTCCTTAACGCAACACATTATCAGTGAATTGCATAACGAAAGACACTTTGGCCGAGATAAGACTTTAGCCCACATCTCTTCCGACTTCTATTGGCCCAAGCTAACCAGTGACGTAGCTCATTTTGTGAATCGTTGTTTTGTCTGTCAGCAATCTAAGGGAACTCACACCAATGTTGGTTTGTATACTCCCTTACTAATTCCCGAAGCATCTTGGTGTGAGGTTAGTATGGTTTTCGTATTGGGTTTACCTCGCACCCAACGGACTGCAGATTCTATTCTAGTTGTAGTGGACCGATTCTCCAAGATGGTTCACTTTGTGGCATGCAGAAAAACCATGGATTCTATTCGGATTGTCACCCTCTTCTTCAAAGAGATTGTGCGTTTACACGGTATTCCGTAAACTATCACTTCATATCATGATACTAAATTGTCAGTCAATTTTGGAAGACTTAATAGGGAAAGCTAGGGACGAAACTAAACTTCAGCAGCGCCTATCAACCTCAGACGGATTGTCAGACGGAGGTAGTGAATCGGAGCTTAAAAAATCTTCTGAGATGTCTCACAGGAACCAACCGAAGCAATGGAATCTGGTTTTACCTCAAGCAAAATTCACATACAACAGATCAAAGAACAGGACCACTGGTTTGGGTCCTTTCGAAGTTGTTTATGGACGAAACCCATCCGGGGTACTAGATTTAGTCCCTATTTCGCGTCCAGGACAAGCTAACCCCAAGGCTGAGGAGATGGTTGAACATCTGCAAGTTATTCATGAGCAGGTTAAGCTGGCTATTCAAGAAAGCAACACCAAATACAAGATCAGAGCAGATCGGCATCGACGTCAGGTTCTTTTTGACGTTGGTGATATGGTTTGGGCTGTATTAACTAGTGACCGTTTCCCTGTTGGTGAATACAACAAGCTCAAAGATCGAAAGATTGGACCTTGCGAGATACTAGAAAAGATTAATAACAATGCGTATAGGTTGCATTTTCCTAGTCATTTAAAAACTTCTAATGTTTTTAATATAAAACACCTAAGTCATTGTGCTCTAGAGCCGGATACACCCACCCTAAACTCGAGGACGAGTTCTCTTCAACTCCAGGCGATTTATGCAGGAGGAGATCCAAATTGGGGTTTTTTAAGTAGTTATTCGTTAATTTTTTTAATTATATTTAATTTTGTCCTAAATTTTAGGAACCAAGTCTTGTTAGTTAATTTATCCTAAATCTTAGGGAATAAGTCTAGTTGATTATTTTTCTGTTTAAATTTTTTTTTAGGGTTTTAAGAATTATATAAATCTATGCTTAGATGATGTTTAGGACAAGTTATTTTGATATTGAATCAATTGGTTTCGCTTAAGCCAAGTTACGACTACATCTCTTTTATTTTTCTATTCCCGTTCTTGTTTTTTCAAGAAAGTTTTTTTAAAACCTAGCTTGGACTACTTATTTTGTTATTTCTCTCTTGTTTTTTCGTTAATTCCTCTGAAACATCACGTCCCAAAATAATCTATATTCTGATCAGCGTCAAAATGATAATAAATATCTGGCTTATTCTCTGTCTACAGGAGCAAAACACAATATCATAGCGTTTTCCCCTCTTATATATGCAATAGTTAGCCTGCAGTAAAATCTATGAATAGGCAATAGAAAATTTTCTATTTGTTTTCAAAATTCAAACAAAGCAGGCATGCCCTTCAGCATTATCAAGAGAAGCAATAACCTCATACATACCATGGCATCAACAACCCAAAATTGACTCCTAGCACTTTCAAAAGCACTTTCAGTATTTCCCAACAGCCTTGCCATAGTTTTCCTAGCAGCATTGAGAACTCCAATTCCAGCGCTATAGAATAAGAGAACAAGATTAAATTTAATAAAATATACTTGACACAATCTTCTCTTGATAACAAACACTAAGAATGCAACTAATATATGTGTCAACTAATTGAAAAGGCAACTAGATAAACTCTAGGTCATATGATGATCTTACCAAAAAGATGATCAATTTAAAGTTTAATCAACGAGTCAACCTTTCGCCATCTGTCACTGATCAAATTGAGATTGATCTTGCTTGAACTACCCAACCATTGAGATTGATCTTGTTATCTTGCTTATCCATTATGTTTTATTTGCCTGCTTGAATCTTCGATATCTGTGCTTACATTAACTAGCTCCAGAGAGAGGGAGAGAGAGAGAGAGATCGTCAAAAGTATCCTATGAAGATTCAGACATATCTATATTGCCTGGAGGAAGAAATAGAAGCAAACTTGAAAACTCCAAACTTGTAAAATCCCAAAAAGGCAATTCAATTTACTTAGCCTTACTACCAGCTGAATAGAACAACCTTTATGTTTGATGACTGGATTATTTGTAGAAATGCATTAATTCAGCTTTGGGTATCAGTTTATCACCCACGTAAAGTGTCTGCTTGCAGTTCAGTTTATATTGATTCCCAAACATTTTGTCTCATTTTGCTTCACAATCTATAAAATGTTCGATTCAGTTTGATTCTTGTGTTTTTTCCGTTTTTAATATAGTGTTGCTTATCATGAGTTGGTTTCTAGAATTTGTTCTAGTAGAGATAGAAGCAAAAAATGTCTGATAGGCCTTGTCATTGGAGGCAGATAGAAAATGGGGGTGAATGGAGGGGAGTGTGGGAAGAAAACTTCCAAAAGTTGTTACTCGGGATGGACAAGTGACTGGCTAGAAACCTTGAAACTAGTAAAAGTTATCCTCTTATTAAGTTCTCCCTTGTTTGTCTCAATTGTGCCATGAACCACAAGCGTTTCGTGCAAGTGTCTGATGCCACTAAGTACCTGAACAGCAGCGCCACTCACGAACCGTTCATGCTGCAGAGAATACTGCTAGCCTACAAGGCTACTTAACTCGGCATGCCTGCTGTTGCCTGCTGTAGATGGTGAGTGGAAGAGGTCAGAATAGAGAAGAGAGAAGAAAAGAGATTGAACAAGCAATGGTTTTTAGATTCATCAATATCTCTTTTTTTTTTATATGATGACTGGTGTAGGAAGAAATGATGTTTTTGATCTTTACATCTTTTCTCTCTCCAAATCAACATCATTTCTGAACATAAAGAGAAAGAGCCATTGATGATCGCTCCATATATTTTGATCTTCCATCGTATTCTCTAATTTTCTTATCTCTCTTCTTTTCTCTCAAGTAAATAGGACAAACAAAAGAGGGAGAAGATGTGAGGAATAAGAATGTATACAAGCATCTATTCGATGAAGTACTTAAAAAAAAAAGGCAGTCTGGTGCACGAAAATCCCGCCATGCGGGATTCCAGGGAAGGATCCATTGTACGCAACTTTACCCTGCTTTTTGCAAGAGGCTATTTCTAGGATTCGAACTCATGACCTTTTGGTCACATAGCAACAATTTTACCATTGCGCCAAAGCTCCCCTTCTATTCGATGAAGTACTACAATCAATAAATCATAGATAGATAAGAAAGACAAATTTATGATGAAATTAGGGCCCGGTGATGTGTGAGTTTCCATCAAAGAGAATAGAGGAACATATGTATCCTTCAGTCTTCTACTTTTACGGACCTGCACTTTCTTTTTCTTGTATTGGTCAATTAAAAATAATCTTCCTTGTTTTAAGAAAAATACTGTCTGCATGGTCGTGAGCCTGGGTGCTGCATTGTGCTAGGGAATTTTGATTTGGCCTCCTGTATCAAAGTTAGGCTATTAACAAGAGATAGAGTTAGTAAAGGCGAACCGGAGACACATGACGGTTCTTGCTTAGGCATATGCAATGAAGTAGGCAAGCACTTGGTTGCCACTAGCAGTAGCAGCCCAATACAGGGAAAGAAGAAGTGATAGATAGCAGTAGCACTTAGCTGCCAGACTTGGATGCAGGAGGCAAAGGTGCAGGTGTTGATTTTATTGCTTACTAAGGAGACTGTGTGTAGATGATGGCATGGACCAGGCTGCTTAGTTAAAGTGCAATGCTCTTGAAGATGGGTGAATCTTAGCAGCTAATGGTGGTTGCATGCATGATAGAAGCATAGTTCATCTTACTGGAGATAATACGTACGATAGACACAAGCACAAAAGCATCACCCTTGGTTGGATGAGGTACGGGCTCACACTCTCAGATTGTTAATAGAGAAGCCTAATTATTAATTCTTCTTTTGAAAATGCTTATTATTAGAATAATCGAAGTATAACTTGAGGGATGATGGATGGAGAAGGGGAGGAAAGCCATGCCCACTAATGCACGATGTCCCCATTGAATAGGGAATTGAAGTGGAAACCCTAGAAACAACTGAATCTTAGGATTCGGTCCTCTTAGATACCAAGTTAAAAGTATAACATATTATCATTAAATAGAAAGAGGATATGAAACCAATCTATAATACACAAATATAGTAAATAATGACTACATTATGTGGGGTCAGTTATATGCTTTAACAAAAGCATTGCAAATAATTAGAGACTAGGTATAATAAGATACAATGATAAACAAAGAAAGAAAGGCAATCTATATCAATAAAGATGATCACTATGCTAGATTAACATCAAACAAGAAATAACCAGTTGCAAAAAAGAAACTCATAGCATGAATTGACAAAGATGATAGGAGACCTTCCAGCACCAGCAACAACAATCTTTTGCTTGGGGAAGTCTATCATTGGCCTTCCTTGAGCTCTGACAGCTCCTAAGAGACCAGCTATTGCAACCCCAGCAGTTCCCTATGTCATATGAAGGTCAAACCGGATTGGAAGTTCCCCAAATTCAACATGAAATAAATATCGATGTACAATAAAAAGCATTGGCATCCAAGCAATGGAATATCTAGCCTTTCATGTATTCCTTTTAGAAATTTCAAAGTACAAAGGATCCCACGCTAACAGATCAAAACTTGAAGGCACAAGTATGGTAAACCTACTACTATGTGATGGTAATGCAAGTTATAAGAACTGAGTAATAATGTAATTAGTGTGATGTAAGGAAAAGCATTTGTGAGCTTAAAGTACGCATCTATACCACAAAATCACTTTTCTGGAACAATATAAATGCACATCAAGATCTGAATAAAAGGAGGTCAAAACACAAAAAAAAAAAATAGTGATCTGCCTTTGAGGACAAGCTCTCAGTCTGAACAAAAATGAGGTCATTTCTATCCGAATGAATGGAGTATGGTAATAATTTCCCTGGACGAAATGATGTCAACTCATGGTGAGTCAATTAATACACATTATGGAGGTGGTATTGAGACTGCTTCCTCAATTTAGTCTACTCTATCAAGGCAAGGAAATAGTCGGTAGCTGAAGACCTAATTCTCTTGGGCCTTAACTTCGCTCAGGTAGGCTCATTCATGGCTACAACATCAGATCAATAACTTGAATAGGACTATGCCGAATCAAGCCTATGGATTAGTAGATCTAAGTTGAACAGTCATCTAATCGCAAAGCAACAATCTCTCCTAAGGTGCCTCATAAATCTACCTGAATTAGAAATACTTATTTCCATTTACTTATATCAATAATTTAAGTGGGCTAATAATTTCCTAGGATGGCTTGTATTTAGAGAGTTGTTTGAAAGAAACTTGCAGGATGGTAGCTACATATGACTGTACAAGGACAAACTTTGACAACGAAAAGAAAGTGGTAGAATTACTAACAAAAAGAAATTGCACAGGACATCTGTTCAATCAAATAGAACACCTAAGAAACAACACAGACATAGCGCTCTATTAGGCCAAAATTACTATTTGATCACTTGATAAGATTGGACAACATGCTTTGCTCACACGCAGCAGGTTAGTGCAGGTTCTCGTTTGCATTTAATAGAAGGCAAAGAGGATGAAAACTTCAAGACATTTGATCTAGATTTTCTGCAATTTGGAGTGTGATATAACTACAGAAGGTAGGGTGACTAGATGTGAAGGCAAGTGAAATCATGATATATGAAAAACCAGGTGATGAACAGTTCGTAATTTTTAAAAACATATATAATATCCATTAACTTAGGATCAAGATTTGAAATGTTGAGCCAAGATGGTGTTTAGGTTCATGGGCCACTCAAGACGGAGGTGTGTCAAACACAAGAAGAGGTAGAAAATGGGGGAAGGAGAGGAGGAAGAAGAGAAATACTCGCTCCATTTCAGGAATTGATGATGAAGCTGAGAGATACACAGACAAGGAGAAGGGGGGAGGAGTGAGACACAATGAAAGTCATCAGAGCTTTCATGAACTCACTACCTCACTAAGAAGCCCTCACCACAATGTTGTGAAGTCGCAAGACACTTGACTTGAAGTTGTGAAGCCGCGATGCTCTCACCATGAAGTTGCATAGATACAAAGTCCGCGTGAAGCCACAAAGCCCTCACCGTTGGATCATGCTCAATCAGGACCTTGACATTATTGTACTCGCGTGGAAGACCTCGCCACCTCATGAAAATTTTGTAGATCTTACTGGGAGTCATCATTGACCTCACACCGTGTTGCTAGAAAAATTGTGTGCCTTAGTGGAAGACCCTGGTGTGTTGTTGTCATCGCAGAAGAATAGCAAAAGTGTTTCAGGTGTTTTCCGTTTTCCACATGCTGGTCGACCAACAAAACAAAATGTTTGGCCCATGTCTCCTCATGTTCTTCCTTTTATGGTTAACTGTCTTCTTCTTTCATGCTAACCACTATTAATCCGTACCAAATGTGTTATGCAGGTAACTACTGGTGCACTGCAGATGAACCACCAACTAATTGAAAAGCATCAAAAGCCAATTAACTTTTTAAACTACCTAAATGTTAGAGAAGCACTCTTCAGCAGATTTCAAAAACAAGAATGCTTGAAGTGGTGTACTTGTTTTATATTTACCTGAACATCATCATTGAACATTCTATAATTGTTCCTATAACGCTGCAATAATTTGAATGCCCACTTGCTTTGGAAGTCTTCAAACTAAAAATAAGAGGAAATAGGAATGTTAAAGACAATTGACCAGAATAGATATTGTCACAATAGCAGTAATTCCAATATTACCATTTACCTGCACAATTACATGTGGCCACCGGGTGAAAACAGCTTCCATAAATTCATCAATGACTGAAATGTAATCCTCACCATCAAGACGATGCTCTTGAAGTCCTAAATCTATATGATGATCCATTATGCACATAGAACAGCAATTAAACTATGAAACCGTCATTAAATATTCAAACAATGTTAACATAAAAAATCAAATCATCTCAAATATTTAAGGAGAAAAAAGTCCAACTGCAAAGTACATGATTTGATTTTTATTAGATACAATAATCAAAGACCATTCTAATTATCTAAAAATATAGACTGTTGTAAATATCACCATTCGATTCATTTGTAGGTAATGGAGGTTGGATAGGGTAAGATGGTTTTCCCCATTTATACAAAAATCCATTAAAAAAAATTAAATATTTTTCAATGGACCTTCTGAGTGAAATTTTGTAAATTGTTTTCATTCTTTACTATAAATTTAAAGCTTAGATGATTCTCCTCAGTAAGTAAAATAACATCAATATTACAAAAATATTGAATAAATATTCAAAGAATGGGAAGGGTCTATATAAAATATCCAACATTAAATAGTTGGTATAAACACAACTTTATAATGATGATCATGAATATTATAATATTACATTATTTTTTCAATATAAATAAAAAAAATATTTAGGATTAAAATATATTGCAGTAAATTATTTAATATATCAATGTTCTGTTAAATATAATACATTTCAGTGTTTCTCACTCTTGGTGCACTTATATTCAACTCTCTTTTATCAAATGCATCGGCTGTAAAAATTATTTTTTATCATGAGTTTGGTAAAATCATTATAGATCTTATTGCACCATTTAGCTCAATGGAAGGCAATATCATTAGCAATACTAATATTGCATCCATTAGCAATACTAATATCATTATAAAACTTAATATAGAGAATTTTCTTTAGTCTTCCTTCACACCTAACATGATAAACACCTTTCGCTGGGAGAAAAAAGGTTGAAAGATTACACGACTTCAGGTGTTACTGTCAGATACCAGGTAGACTCAATCGATGACATGAATATGCCAGAATGATTTAGAAGTTGATATATCTGTTCCCACTATAATTTATATTTCTATAACAATGGATTATGGATCTTTACACGGCTCAGAGTTCACCTACATATAGCTCTCTTCTAACATGTTTTTTTTTTGAATGTAGAGTATGATAGAAGATTCTTACAAAGTGGGTCACGAAGGAGCTTCTCATTATTAGTTCCAACATCAATCATCACAGGAAGAACCTACAGTGAAAGAAAAACATTGAATGGAGAAAAGAGGGTGCTGCTGACAGATTTGTTGAAATCATATTTTAAATGAGGCAATTAGCAAAAGAAAGAAAACTATCATAAGGAACTATGAGAATATATTGGAATAGGGAGTGAAATCATTCAAATAATGGTAAAGACAAGTCTAAAAAGTAAGAAACACTGATTCCATTTGCAACCAAAGGAAATGTGAGAGATGCCACCCTCCTGATCAAAGTTTTGACTAAAACATATTCCATATTTTTCTGCCTATATTGCAGACAAGAAGTTGATGCTAAGACTGACCATCTTAACCAAATGCTACATGTCAGATGCAAAAGCTATAGAAATCAAACTATGCCAATAAGCACTTAAAAACTGTACACCACAGTTCTTCCCACATAACAATATTTGGGACTGAAGTATTACAGATAAAGAATGTAGCAACTTGACATGAAAGCACATTGCTGATATTATGTCCAAAATAAGGCAGTTAGATCGTACAAGGGCTTAAATGGTTTCATGTGAATTCAATATTTTTCCATTTCTATGGATGCAAGGATGAAATTCTACCTTCACTAGATCAGATAAGACTAGACTTCTACAAGAAAAGTTTTAGCTTTTAACCAGGCAACCTTACACCAATTACAATGATATGATTTTTCAACTTTACTGCTAAAGAAAACCTGATGAACAGAGACAATGGATCATCCTTCACAACCACCAAAATCTTTACATAAAGCTTAGCATACTAGTGGTATCCAATGATTTTAATACTCAATTAAGTTTCCACATTAAATCCAGTGGGCATAGTTTTCCTCTTTGCATCGCCAAACTAGAATCAACCTCATACAAGCTAATATAGTTATGTGAGATAAGTTGAAAGAATTAGTGGTGTAATGATAATGCAATCATTTAATCAGGGGTATCTTTCTTATTTCTGAATCATAGTTTGTTCAAGGGATAATAGACTAGCAATTTTTCAACTCTACATAAGCCTGTTGATGAATAGATTATCTTTATTATATCTTTCGTTATGAAAAATAAAACCCAGTTTTAAATTGTTAAGAAAATTATCTAGAATTTAGCATGGGCACTATGCCTTATGCGGTAAAGAATTAAATATATTAAAATATTTTAAGTTGTTAAGGAAACTATGTAGAAAATTTTCACGGGCACTATGCTTTATATGGTACATAATAGAATATGTATTAGAATATTAAGAACCACCACCACCATTAATCCATATTAAAATATTTGGGCCACCACCATCATTATCATCAAACTGCATTAGAATATTTGGACCATTGTTGCCACACTATATTCGTAATCCTTTTTGGAGCCCAAGCCATACTTAGGAATTAGCAAAATCAAAACTCATAAAGACATTTGTCACAGCATACACAAGTAGAAAGGCAAATGAAAGAATTGTGATGTAAACTGAAGCAATGACAAATTTACCCGCTGAGGATTTATTCCAGCAGCTGCAACATACAAATCCAACTTCCCAATTGCAATGCCAATACCCTGAACTCCAAGATCACCAAGGCCTAAAATTCTACTGCCATCAGTTACCACGATCATATCAACCTAGAATATACAAGCTGAAATATCAACAGAAATCCATTGGACATACCATTGCATATTATTGGAACCAGAAACAAGCTCTCAACAATTAAGTGATGAGATAGAAATGTCACTGAGAAGTGAGCTCAGAAATATATGATTAGATAGCAAATAGATAATTAATTATGAATCAATAATAAACTCCCTTTTCTATAGCAACCAGAAGCACCTTTGGTTACACTTCTATTGCAGAGATAATACAATCAACTTCTCCAGTACACATGTTTGAAAAAAGGAAGAAAAAAAGTCCAAACTAAGAAGAAAATATGCATGATAATTGCCTAATCCTGACACAAAAAATAAAGGTTGAAGGTTTTCAAAGCCTATAATAATGTACTAAAACACTGGTACAATATAAGAACAATTTATTTTTTGATAATTATTGTTTCCCTTTGATTTATGCCTCTTTGGTATGTATGCAGAGAGAAATTAATCAGGTAAAAAGAAATCAGCAACCAAAAGATAAGGGCAGATGCAAGTAACACCAGTTGCGTCTAATTTTTTGCAGCAAAGCAGTGTTGTTACAAGGTGCAACAACCACCAAATTGTGAAGTCCGACTACTGACCAAGATACTTAAGCACTTGCCCAGCTACGCAAGATGCTTAAAAAAAAAGGTAGTCCGGTGCACGAAACTCTCGCCAATGCAAGGTCCTAGGTGAACGCAAGGTGCTTAAATCTTACAAAAATATTTAGAGCAAATATAATCACTTAATTAGGAAAATTTCAACTACATAAATAACTATAACTTCGTGTGGGATTATCTATTATAATGAGTCAATTAAAATAAAAATAAATGCAAACATGGGAACAGCTAAACAGCCAAAACTTGAAGTAGCAAAACCTCATAATAGATAAGATGCTCTCAGTGAGGGCATCCAAATACTTGTTTAGAAAGTTAATAGACCAAGAATCAAGTTGCAATTGTAAGTGGATTCATGCATTTTATTGGTGCAATATCCCTTGGGTCAAGGTTGACCAGATTGACTAAGCTTGAGTTGGCTCAAGTTTGAGTCTTGATGACTAAGCTTGAGTTGGCTCAAGCTTGAGTCTTGATGTTTGGGTTTCGATGTTTGACAATATGTGGAGATTACAGATGCAATCGTCTGTTTGCGGAGTTTGTTGGTACAATTCTCCTCTGGTCAAGGTTTGACCAGTTTAATGAGAAGAAGAGTCAAGTAGGTCAAAGTGTTGACCAGATACTTGACTGGGAAAGTCCTAACTGGAGGTTAGGCAGTGGAAAAATCCTGATGAGTGAAACCAGGTGAAAATCCTAGTGAGAGAAGCTACGTGAAAGCCCTGATGAGTAAAACCAGATAGATGAAAGTCCCGGTGAGTGAAGCCGGACAGTGTGAAAATCCTAGTGAGTGAAGTTAGGTGAAAACTCTGGTGAGCGAAGTTAGGCAAATGAAAATCCCAATGAGTGAAACCAGGTGAAAGTCCTAGTGAGTAAAGTCAGACAGAGGAAAGTCCTAGTGAGTGAAGCTAGGCAGATGAGAAGCCCTGGTGAGTAAAGCTAGGCAGATGGAAAGACCTGGTGAATGAAGTCAGACACGTGGAGATCCAAGTGGGTTAAGGTTGACCAGACACCTGGTGTTGGGAAGTCCAAGTAGGTCAAAGAAGTGACCGGATACTTGGCACAAGGAAATTCAGATGAGTCAAGGATGATCGGACATCTCGTGGAAGGAAGTCCAAGTGGGTCAAGGTGGATGGGACACTTGGCACGAGACGGTAAGTCCAAGTGGGTCAAGGTTGACCGGACACTTGGCACGAGGAGAAAAGTCCAAGTGGGTCAAAGGATTGGTCGGGCATTTGGTGAAGAAGTCCCGGCAGGTCAAGGTTGACCGGATGCTAGGCATGAGGAGCTCCAACAGGTCACGGTTGACGGGATGTTGGAATTGTGAACCTTGGACTTGAGTTAAGCAAGTCAAAGGGAGGTCAATTGATCAACCGATCGATTGAACCACAGTCCAATCGATCAGTAGATCGATTGGAGGTGGCTGCGAGTGAAGGCTGGCCCAATCGATTAGCCGATCGATTGGGAGCCTGAATCGCCACCACAGAAGCTTCCCCAATCGATCGGTCGATTGATTGGGCACCGCCAATCGATCGGGGGATCGGGGGCTGGAAATCGATCGGGCGATCGATTGGGGGCTGAAAATCACGCATGATGCGAGAAAGGCTAAATCGATCCGGTGATCTATTTAAGCATTTTCTAGCATAGCATAGAGGCGATCTAAATCGATCAGTCGATTGATTTAAGCCTTCCCAATCAATTGGGATATTACAGTTGCGCAGGAAGTGAGCGACAGACGGCTAGGATGGTGCGGATCTCATGTGGCAATCGATTGGGAAAAAGTACAATCAATTGGGAACCCTAGAAACGTCGAGTATAAAGCTGTGGCAAGCTTTCTTCTCCATAGTCTTCTTCAATCAAGCCTTCTTCTAGCACACCCGATCTTCTCTGACACTCTCCGCCAGTTCTTGGAAGCTCTTGGGCGTATTTTCTTCTTGTGTGTGTTGT
>JBBMJZ010394842.1:0-14082 GCA_037833815.1 Zingiber zerumbet | reverse complement strand
GTACCCTCCTTGCAATTAACACACAAATTTAAGATGCTTCTTCTTTTTCTATCACTCCATGCATCTGTCATGATCGAACATCCATTCTTTGCCCATTTTTCTTCATGTTTCTTCAGCAATTGTTTTGTTTTTTCAACTTCGGCTTTCAATAGTGGCTCCCTAAGTTGATATTGAGTTGGAGGCTTGAATCTTGGTCCAAATTGACCCACTGCCTCCATTAGTTGCTTAAAGCTATCATTATCAACAGGAATGAGATTCCATTTTCATAAACTCATCTCCTAACATATGGTTGAACTTGTTGAGTTCTCTCTTTGAAAAGAGCCTCATTTATATTTTTTTGGCGAAGTACTTTACTTCCATTGGAGCCTGTATTTTCTGGAGCAATTGTCGATGCATATCTATCCATGGGGCCAAGTGGAAGAGGTTTTTTAATTCCATCCATCCCTTCAATTTTAAGACCTTCTTCGTCTAGAGAAATAGTCACCTCTGCTCTACAACTTTGTTCTTCCATTATTTTTGTTCTTCTTTATGTTCCTCCCTTCTAAAATAGTCTGTTTGCACTTATTTTTGTCTTCTTAGGATGTTTTTCATCAACCAGATATATTTCCAGGGATATTTCCAATGCGCTCCTTTATCCTATACACTCCCCTGACATTGTTTTTCCACATAACTTGCATTTAATTTTGTCGAGGTTCTTACGATCAATCAATATCCCAAACTCCCATCTAATATCATTTGACTTTCTTCTAAGAATCCCGGATTCGGGTTGAGTGACAGATGTTGTCGAAGATGGTTTGCTTGCCATTATGATAACAGATAACCTGAAAAAATTATATATAACATTAACAAGTCTGAGAATATTTTTTTATATATCTTAATCTAATTAATAAAATTTATTAGATATTTGTTTAAAAAAATAAATTTTAAATATATTTTTTATATTTTTAAATCTGTTTTATATATAAATTAATAATATTTATTGAAATTTTTAAAATTTTAATTTAATCTTCATATTTTTAAAACTGATTTATATAAATTAATAATATTTATTAGAATTTTTTAAATTTTAATATAATTTTAATATTTATAAATCTGATTAACATAAATTAATAATATATAAAATTTATAAATATGATTTATATATATCAATAATATGTATTATAATTTTTTAAATTTTAAATATTTTTTTATATTTTTAAATCTGATAAATGATAATATTTATTATAATTTTTTAAATCTGTTATATAAATTAATATTTAATAATATTTATTAAAAAAATTAAATATATTATTTATATATTTAATTCTGATTATATAAATTAATTATGTTTATTAGAATTTTATATATAATTTTATATATTTAAATTTGTTTTATATAAATTAATAATATTTATTATAAAAAATTTAAATTTTAAATATATTTAATTGGGATCATAATTTAATTAGGCTTTATGAACCTTATTATTGAAATTATCCTAGTTAGGAATTGTTTTAATTTATTAAATCTAAAAAAAATTACAAAACAAAAAAAAACGCTGTCGCGTGACGGCGCGGCCGCCATCGGTCACCACCGGACGCCACCGGTGCCTCGCAGGAGGCCTCCGGCGCAGCTGGAAGCTTCGCTTCTAGTGGCACCGGTAGCGTCGCGGAAAGCTTTCGGTGTTGCCAGAAGCATCGCTACGCTATTGGCGTTGCTGGAAGCAACGCCGGACTTCGCCGGACGCACCGGAAGCGTCCGGTGACGCTTTCGGCGGCGTCTTACGCCCTGGGACGTGTTTTGCGTTGCCGAAGAGTTGCCGCGACGACGAATCATGAGAAACAAAAAAATAAATTAACAAAAACAAAAAATAAAAACTTACTGGAAGCAAGTCGCGATGAGAGAAGACTAAGAGTCGGCGATGAAAGAAGACGAAGCGCCTCGGCGAATCCGATTTAGTATTAAAAAATCTAAAATATGCCTAAAATACCTAGGCTCGCCGAGCCAGCCGAAGCCTGCGATTGCCGTCGAAGCCCGTTGAGTATTGCCGAGGGCCGTTGAGGACCGCCTAGTAGGCAGCCCGACCGCCTAGTAGGCGGCCCAGCCGCCTAGGTCTCCCACCTGGCTGGTTTCCGGTGGGGTCTGCCGCCGCACAACGCCTAGGCGGTCTCCTAGGGTGTTTTTTCAAACATGGATTTGCATAAACAATTAAAGAGCAAATCACATAGATAAAAAGTACGTATAACCAACAAGTACCAAATACATGAATAGTCATTAGTGTATCAAAATAGGTATCTAGTCCTAAAATCACTCGTCCTCATTATTATCGGTAGCTAGAAGATAATCAAACATCTTATGCTGCTCCTTCTCTAAGGCATTAACATGATCAGTCATATCCCGGCGAAAATCTACAATTTGTCCTTGGAGGGAGTTGTACTGATCCGTCATCCTGGTTTCGAGGGAGTCGAACCGTCCAAAAATGCCGTCTCGAAGACTAAAAAAGGCACTGGTTGGTGGTGGGGGTGCGGAAGAACTGCCCTGTGCAGTATCGAAAAGAGGTGTCAATGCAAATCCCGGATCAAAAGGCCGCTGATGGTGCTCTTCGACCGCAATTAACTCCTCTTCAACTACATCTTCCTCGGCTACAACTGGTGTGTATCGGGGATGGGTCCGTTTATATACAAGTCCTTCTGCACTAGTCCTAATCCCAGCCAAAGACAACTGCCTAATCCAACATGATCAACATCGGACAACTCGATCAACTCACCACGGTGAACTCCTACCCCTAGAGAAGCAATGTAAGCAGTTAGTACTGGCACTGGATCTAAACTTTATTCGAGGTACTGTACCCCGAATAGTAGATAATAGATCTGAACATCCAGTAACCCAAGTTAAAGTCGAGTTGGTGTCTTAGTGCGTACATCAGAAAAAGATGTACTGGACATAGAACTCCCTGATCTCTAGACGACAAAGGATGAATGCAAGAGACTACCATCTTATAAAGGGCGTTGTCATGTGGACTAAGTGGTATAGTAGACATCTTTTTGGGTCGTGCCCCCTCAAAGAAATCAGCATACATAAGATCAAGAGTAAGATGCACGAAAGGAGCGGGCAGTATATCAGGAAGGGAAGCGCCGAAAAAGATACGGTTAACAGAAGGTCGAATTCTAAGAAATCTGAGAAACATGTCAAGGTCAAATAACATATCCCTAGTTGCGACCCTAGTTTTATAATGATGGGAGTCAATTTCACACAAATTATGATAAAATTCAGAACATAGAATAGGGTTGTAAGCATGTCGACAAGAGACAATGCTATCAAGTTGAAAATGTTGAGTAATGTCTATGACCACAGGACAATAAGTTTGATAGAAAGGAAGGTCAAGACAACGAGTTCCGATAACTTTAAATTTTTTATACGGAAAAGATTGATGTAGATCTTCAGTTGAGAATCTAGGGTCCTGGTTGAGATTTAAGGAGCTAGCCTTCCGTTGTGCAGTTGTACAACTCTTTTTACTATTATTAAAGGAATGAAATAAATAAATCGTAAATAGATATAGAAAGATGATTTGGAAAGAGATTACCAAGGCATTTTTGCGTTTCGAGAAAGGTTGTAGGCGGCGAAATAGGCGAAGACGGCGTAGAAGGAGGAGGGGTGAGAGTGGAATGAGACTCGGCTTCTGCCCAAGTGTCGTATTTATAGAGTATGATCGGTCGACCGATAAGGGGTTCGGTTGATCGATCCCTTAAAAAAACTTGTGTTTCTGACAAGTGGTTGGCGTCCGGTTGACCGAACCTATGTTTCGGCCGATGACCGATAAATTGAACAGGATACGGTATAAATTAGGTTGTCGGTCGACGGACTAGTGTTCGGTCGACCGAATAATTGAAGACGGTTCAATTTTTGGTGATGAATTTATAATTTCAGTCGATCGATCCCCTTGTTTGGTCAACTGAACCAATAATTGTTTGACTTTACTAGTTTAGCGCGTAATTCTGAGGAATGATTTGTTTGGTCGACTGAACAGGGCGTTCGATCCATTTTTTTATAGATAATTAAGTTTATTAAGTTATGTTAAGATTTAAGTTTGAATCTTATTATTTATTAGGTTGTAAAGCATTTTAAGTTTTAAAATAATTTTGATTAAGTTTTAAGATAATTTTGATTAAGTTTTAAAATAATTAAGTTTAAAATTTTTTATTAATTTAATTTTTAATTTTAAGGTTTTAATTAATTTTGAGGTTAAGTTAACAATTTTAGATTTAATATTTTTTTAAGTTAATATTTATTTTATTTTATTTTATTTTTAATAATTTGATTCAATAATTTTAAGTTGAGTTCTAAGTTGGATTAATATATATATATATATATATATATATATAGTTAAATTGTCTTTGTATTTAAGTTTTAATTATTTTTCAAATTTAACTTTAAGTTAAGTTTAAAATAATTTTAGATTTAGGTTTGAATTAATTTATGTTTTAAGTTAAAGTTAATTAGGTTTAAAAATTTAAGTTTGAGTTTCACTTTTAATTAATTTTAGATTTTAAGATTTTAGTTATGTTTTTAATTAGGTTTTGATTTAAAAATTTAAGTTTAAGTTAATTAAATTTAATTTTAAGTTTTAATTAATTTTAGATTTTAAGATTTAAGTTATAGCTGATTTAATTAGATTAAATAAAAAACCTACAAAAAAAAAGAGGTTGTTGAACCTATGCTAGATTTAAACTTAACTTTGGGTTAATTAAGCAGACTTTTTAAGAATAAGTTTTCAGTTCAGTGACAAGGTATATGACCTTCTTGTGTATCAATGGTGCACCACTTGCTGAATACTTTCCAAAATATTCCTGTTTTAAAAACTTAATATTAAGTTTTGGTCTAACTAGCCCATGTTTGAATGGGGTAGCTTCGGTCAGATCCACTAAGTCTAGTGTACCGGTTAGAATACACAAGATTCAGCCTAGATACGCCTTCGACAAAGTTTTCTTGACGTACTATCATCCTAATCCATTCCGATGCTATGTTATTAGGGTTTGACAAACCCTGTTAACTAACCATTCTAAGCTAAGTAGAAAAGTAAACCTAATCCTAAGCCTTCATAGTAGATCAAGTTGGTTGAACTAATTTTCTATTTGCTCCCCCTGAGTCATAGCTTAGATATAGTCTATCTAAGTAATGAATTTGACTCTTAGGGATCAAATATTGGTTTGGTTTGATTGGTCTTGTTAAACAGTTTTTAGGGACCCATGCTTGGACTTGATTTCTAACATTTTGACTAATTAGAGATAAATACGGTTTGTTGGTTTTGTTAGGGTTATAGCCAAGTCCCGATTTGTTGTACACGGCTCATTGCGACCCAAGTACCATATTTAGACACTTGGATCCCAGCTCGAACTTTTCCAACGTTTTCTTGAGTCGCTCGACTTGACCTTTTAAGTTGGAATTTTCTTTCTCAAGTCTTGCAACTTGAGTTGAAGTTCCAACTTGAACTTGGTTAGCTGAATTACTCATGTTAACTTGCTCGTTAAGGTGGTCAATTTCCTTAAGTAGTAAGTTATTTTGTTTTTCGGTTTTTTGTTAATTTTTTAAACAGACATTTGACTACTTTAAGTAAATTCGACTTGGAATAAAATGTTACCATTTCGAGACCTTTGGAAACGGATACGGATCCATGACTTCTTTCGGACTCGGTGTCGGTCTCAGGCTCGTACTCTTCCTCGGACTCGGAATCTTCGTTTCTTGTCATAAAGGCAAGATGGCTCGAGTGCTTTGGTTCTTCCGCATCGGACTCTTCGGCAGATGACTCATCTCACGTTGCTTTGAATACCTTCTTTCTTGTTGATTTTGAATTCTCCTCCCTTTGGTTAGGGTATTTCTTTTTGAGATGCCCCTTTTTGTTGCACCTATAACAAATCATTTTTGATTTATTTTGTATCTGGTTGACTGGTGTCTTCATAGTGCTCCTTTTGAATTTCTTCCTTATTAGTAGTTTTCGAACCATGTTAACCAACCCCTCTTCATTAGTTGAGTCTGAGTCAGACTCATTTTCTGGTTCCTTCTAGGTCATGATCTTGGTTTCTTTGCTTGATCCTGCATATAAAGCAACTTGACTCAAGTTAGATTGTTCATGTAATTTTAATTCACAAAATAGTTCATCTAATTTAAGAATTGAAACTTTGTATGCATATACTATCGATGCCCACAAAGCATTTCTTGGGAAGGCGTTTAGTGCGTACCTTATTGTGTCGCGATTCTCCATGTTGTGTCCGATTAGATGTAGGCTGTTGAGAATGCCTTTCAGTCGAGCGTGTAGTTGCGTGACCGTCTCTCCACGAAGCATTTTAATATTAAACAAATTATTTAATAACAAATCCCTTTTGTTTACCTTAGATTCATTGGCTCCTTCGTACAACTTTACTAGATGATTCCAGAGTTCTTTTGCATTTTCGTAGGGTCCAACTCGATTCAGTTCCTTCATCGTTAGGCCGCATTGAATGGTGTTGATTGCTTTGTAGTTTAGTTGCGCCTTCTTCATAATCGGAGGAGTCCAGTCTTCTGGTTCTACCAGTTTTCCATCTACCATCGAGGGTATCCTTTGAGTATAGTGAACCAGAGTTCGATGTTGGACTTGAGGTAGCACTCCATGCTGTTCTTTTAGTAGCTGAAGTTCTCTGCTTTGAACAATGGAGGGTGGACTGTGCTGTATCCTTCTCGGTAGGAGTTTGTCATCTTTTCTATCAAAGAAAAAGGAAAAGAAGATTTCCAACACTCGTCTTGGGATTAGTAGTGCGGGATAAAAAAATCTTTTTAAGAAGTCAAGAAAAAGTTTTTAAAGTTTTGGTCGAACCGTGCTCTGCTTTTGGTTTGAACTAGTCTCTGATCTGAGTTAGCCCGGTTCGGTCGACCGATCAGGTTGTTCCCTGTAAAATAAAGTTAGACAATTTCCTGTAAAACAAAGATTAACACAGTAACATAGTGAGATGCATGATTAGTAATATACAGTAACACTGTCTTGATCTCAACTTGGAAACTTTCCCGGCTTCTTCAGTTGGACCAGCGACCTAGGGTTTGTTCCTTTCCGAAACATGACCTTACTGTCGCTCCTCCAGTTGCTTACCTCAACCTACCTGCCAAACCTTAGTCCTTTAGACCTATTTGGACTTTGCCGTTTGTCACCAGGACTTTCCCTCGATTTTCGGTCCTCCAAACCTATTGAGCTTTCTCGCCAAGTGTCGAATCCTCTTGACCCACTTGGTCTTTCCGCCTGACTTCCACGATCTGCTAAGTTTTTCTTGCCTAGTCGCGACTAGGGCTTTCTCGGTTGAGTAAACAGCCTGCATACTCAGTTAACTTGTCAGATCACCACAATACTTAATTTGAACCTTTGACAATATCAAAACTCAGGTTTGATGTTGGTACACTCTGAATCAACAAACACTCCTATGAAACATAAGTTGCTGTTGTTCTAGGTGTAAGTACGAAACAGTCTAACAGGGGATTCAAGAAAGAGAACAGGCTACCCTTTGATTAAAACTAATATGCCTAAAGCTTCTCTTGACTCCTATCTTTCTGATAGCAGTTCATAGTCAAAGACGGGTTAGGAAGGTACCCTAGAAATCTGAGTTCAGGTAACGAGTCTGAGTTTGATCCAGTTTGGGAGTTGATTCAGTCCCAGTTGCTTTATGTACTTTTGTTTCCTTGGACTCATGACGTATATAATATTGCTTTCTTGGCACTACACTTATTATAGGAATAGAGTACCACCCATGCGAGGGAAAGGAATGAAAGAAAAAATTCTTTGAAAGAAAGGTACAACTTGACCCTAAGGAGAGAAAAGAAGGGAGCTTTACTTTGAGGCTTAGGTAGAAACCCATTACACCAAAAAGCTAGTGTCCTTATTCTCTCGTTCACAAAAGGATATTTTATTGGAGTTGCTTGGTGAAGACTAAGGGATCAAGATAAGAAACATGAAAAACCTTTTGCCTAACTTCGTAGAAATTAAGGGTTCTTGGTTTGAGTTAAGGAACACTTTCATTATGCGGAGGTCTTGACTAGCAGGAGAGGAAAGAATTCATTATTATCCTTATTCTCTTTAAAAGGGTGAAGATCATTTGATTCTTTTTAAAATATGAACTGGCAGGTGCCCTCTTTAACTGGATTCACGACACTGCAGTTGTTGCTTCAATAGTTGTTTATCCATCTTAATGAGGTTATGATGAAGAGAGTTCCATTAGAGCTCATGGTGAAAGGCTCCGCGCCCAAGTCTTAAGTTTCTGGTTCTGAATCTCCAATAATGTAGATCTTTTGTTGCTTCTACTGTTTGATCAATAGGTTTCTGAGGTCGAAGAATTTTGTGAATGGACATGCCATGAACTCTAATCCTGTTGATTAGATGCTAGGTGAATCAATGACTCTTTTAGCTGTTGGCAACACTTCATAAATCACTTGAACTTGAGGAAACTTCCTAAAGAGCTGCAGAAAGATAAACTGCTAAGGATTCATACAAGAATCTGAATTCATCCCTATAACTCACTTTAGGAGAAGAAGAAGGTTCTCTTGCTTCCTTTCCTGAACCTTAGTAGCTGTTTTGGATGGTCTTCTGAACCTTGAATTTCTGTTGTTGTTTCTGGTGTTATAGTTGAATCTGGCCATTAATTTGAGGCCTCAAATCCAACATTGAGTCTTTTATCTAGGCTTTCCTTGGTTAAATTGGGTATTTCTATATTTGTAGCTTCGCTCTCGTGTCTCAATTGTCTTAGGATGGTTTGGGAAAGATCCATGATATCAATAAGCTAGTTCCTTACAACTAGTTGTAAGAGGCCTCCCATCAAGAGTTTCTTATAAGTTGTTTGGATTGCAACACTATAACAAAAGAAGGTTTGAACTTATTCAACCAAGTTGGAAAACACTCCTTCTCCAACTCTTGTTGTGAAGAGTCCAACTTTTGATTTTGAGTTAGAGGTAGGTTCTTGAGTCATTGACTCCATTTTTCTATCCTTTAATGGGAGTGAAATCTGGGCCAAAGGAGAGTGTACGGGATTCTAATTGGTGCACAAAAGAGTTCTTTAGATTAGAATGAGTTAACAGATGGAATTCTACCATATTTAGGAATCTTTCATAGGTGTTGCTTTCAATAGTTGTTCTCAGGACTAGGACTTATTCAAAGAGATTAGTTGAATGTAGCAACATCAATAAGAAAATAATACCTTTCTAATATTGCAACCTAGTCTCAGTTCATTAAAAGAGAGAGATAGATAGAAAAGAGGGAAGTCAAATGTAACTTTGACTTTTGACTTATATTATGTTGTTTGACCAACATGATTTGACCTAAATGCTCTGGAGAGAGGGAATGGATTTAGAGGTGATATGCCAAGACAATTGCTTGGTTTCATAGAGTCTCGTGCCCTTTTGAGATATGATGAGTTTTAACTTCTTATGCTACTAAGCTTTCGCCTCTTGTTTATGAAAGAGTGACTTGGTGTTGTACATTCAGTTGTAGTTGCGGTTAGGCATGCTTAGGGAAAGAGCTACTGTCAAGTCCCTCTTCTCATTGTTAGAGTCTGAGTTCCTCTCTTTAACAATCTTCAGGGTTAAAGGGGGAGGTGGAGTTGATTGATGAACCTATACAAATGAGCATGGTTAGAAATATCCAGCTGTGCTAATTGGCACAGGCACTTGACAATCGTCAAAGAATATATTTGGTCATGGGCTCAGAGCCGCAAGGCGGCAGTGACCTCACGGAGGCCTCTGTGAGGTTGTAAGGCCGCTGCAATTCACTACAAGACCAGGAGGCAATTTGTTTCCCTTATTTCAGATTAATTCTTTTCCCTCTCTTTCTTGTTAAATAAGGTTTGGGTAAATAAGATATGGATGGTTAAAAAAATTTAAATATAATATAAAATCTAACCTTATAAAATATAACTATAAATAAATTAAATTATTATATATCTAAATTTAATTTAATTTTGAATTGATCAAAAATAAACTCAAATTAAATCTAATCCAAACCTACTTATCCTAAATCGACTTTTACTCAATAATAAACATCTATGACAATTAAATATTTTTAAATTAATATATTTTATATTTGAAGAGGGAAGCCTTGACATAACGGTAAAGTTGCTATCGTGTGATATGGTGACCACGAGTTCAAGTTGTGGAAACAATCTCTTGCAATGCTATGTAAGGCTGCATAAAATAGACCCTTCCTCAAACCTTACATTGACAGGATTTATGCATAGGATTGTCCTTTTATATTTTATATTTAAAAAAAAATACCTAAATCATATCGACATGACACAATACACAAGTTGTATCATTTTGATCATAAATCAAAATTCTTGCACTTCTCAGAATTTTAAACCTTGCATATGAGTATGGGTTAAATAAACAATAGCAACATCCAAATTGAGAAAGAATTTGAGCCGTCTTTGACCTAATTTGAGCTAATTTTGTGCCTTTCTCTGCTTATTGATCCAATTTCTTTTTTGTAAAACATGTTGCCCTCAATTTGAGTTGGGACTCTCAAATCATCCTTTGGTTCCGATACTAAATATGATTGTCCCAAGATAGTTCCCTTCTTAATTACACTTGTTTCGATAACTGACAAAAGAAAAATAAGGTACAAGTCAAACAACGTGAGCAACTAGGTAGGCACAACTAGCTCAAACAAGTCTGACACCACTAACAAGATGGGGAATCTTTACCCTATGTAGTAGTGGGTAGAGTTTCTTCTTTTCCCATTCTTATTGTTTATCCCGAATGACAATATAGAGGAAAGGAGGAAGATTGATACAGTGACTAGCCAAACAGACTATATATATAGGTGCACTTCTGAGAGAAAGAGACTGATTCAAGTACATTAATATGATATTGATTAGCTGATATCCGTGAACACCTTGTAGTAGGTTTCACCCTTAAAGATCTTAAATGAAGCTTATGCGGATGCTTGGTTCAATCGGGTTCCTATCAAAGTGGTATTAGTCAAAGATACTTCTAAGAGCTCTTTTAAAGTTGAATGGGCAGAACGAGCTGCCAAGGACTTGGTATGAAGATATATGTTGAAGCAGTTCTGGTTGGAAGCCTAGAGCTCTTTCTTAAGGACAATCTATTTTTAATTAACAATATCTTTATCTACTTATTTTATACACTGGGCATTTTGCTCATAAGAGCATATCTATCTAATTGCCTCTCATATTTCTTTTGAGGTTGAGAGGAACATTACTATGGTGGTTTCATATTGCTGGGAAGTGTCAATCAGGTCTGAATTTCACCTTGTTAAGTGAAATCTTTGTTATATGTAGCTAGAGATGTAAGTGGATTTTTCTTTCGTAAGAGCCAATAAACATTTCAAATACCAGTTAAAATCTAAGTATGTTATTATTTTGTAAAATCAAAGCTTCAGCACATGTTTTATAGCCATTGTGATTAGTTAATTTTATCTGTAATTAAAATTTTAGATTATTCTATGCCTTGTATTAGGTTCTGAATTCATAACAATTAAGTACAAAGTAATTTAAATTTTGGTCCACTTATAGTTGAATGCTGCCTTTTGTTTGATATGGGGCTGACCTCATTTTTTTTGCAGTAACTATATGCTTGCAATATTCGTACCTTTTTTTTTTTTTCAGGTGTGGGCTCTTCTTGGTGGGAATGATATAATTGTTGATCATTTCCATGAACTTGTTCCTGATATGGCTATTGACTTCCCTTTTGAGTTGGATAGCTTCCAGAAAGAGGTTAGAATTTGTTAATTCTTATCAATATTGCAGGGAAATGATAATTATAATCTATCTCCTCAAAATGAAATACGCTCATTGTGCAACCGATCTATGATGGGAAATGCCAGACACACCATTAGGAAAAATACTGTTTTAACAATTTTCATTTTTTTTTTGAAATTTGAAAATTAAGATTCTTGAGGAATTGGGGAAAAACTTTTAATAATCTTTTATAAGAGCAATAGTGAAATGTTATTCTTTGATGAGGAATATGTGAAAACCTAAAAAAGAGTTATGGAGAGGTGAAAAAGAGATGTGATAAACATTTTTGAAAATGAATTTGGTTTCTCATTTTACTTGGGGCATTTTTGAAATTTCATGGATTGTTACAGAATGTCTACAATTTTAATCATCCATTGGTTAGGGATTGACAATGAGTCCTTTTGAGAATGGTGTTTCAGCAAGTAATTACTTGGTTATGTTGGGTTCAGGTACTTGATTGTGCTTTAGTGTTTGGGTTTAATTTTTCTTAACATTGCTTAATCAGCGAGTAATCTCTTTTTTACCCATTTAATTTGGTATCTCTAGTTTTGGTACTCATTTATCATTGGAAGTGGGTATTTTCATGAGTTTAGATAGCAAATATTTTATCTGGCATGAGTTCAGGTAGTACCTAAAAAATACATGACCTATTGCCATTTCTACATCTTGACCATCTAATCAATCAAAACATGCTTGTGTTGATTTGGTTTTTTGGCCTTTGTAATGTTCAGCTTAATGATAAGTGATATCTTGTTGGTTCTTAGGATTTCCAACTATATTGGTTGTTTTAGTTTTTAGTAATTACGAATGCAAGATGTATATCAAGTGCTAGCTTTAACTGCTTATCTTTTTAGTTAGATTAGACGACCTCACAAATTATGTTATTCGAACTCGGGTATGGATTTGAGTGCCTGATATGACTATTTTTCAAATCTTGTACACATTGCACGGAAATAGTAAGTGTTTACGTGGAGCTTTGTTGTCAGAGTGTTGAGTATCCAATACAAGTATGGAGAGGGTAGATGAAGAGTCTGACTATCTTATTTGAGAGAAACTTGTGTATGATATTTGTAAACAATGTAGTAATAGTTGATGAGTATAAATTAATTATTTTAAAAAAATGATTACCAAGAAAAGTTTTAAAACTACTTGATGATCCCTCAAGTATGTTTATAGTTAAATGGAGGATGGTTGATATTATTGTCCCTTAGTTTACTTGGACAGAAATCAGGAGGGAATCAGGGTACATAAACAAAAACACCCTTTCTCATCCCTTGTTTAATTTTTTGATCCCAACTTCTCTTGATCCAGTTCCTTCCCCAAGATGCCCATCACATGTCCTGGTTTGCCTCCTTGGAGAACTTATCTAATGGTGCAAACTTGGATAAATGAGATTTGTCTTATGCTTGAACCTAGCAAAGCTTGCTTATGTTTCATGGTTTCCCTTTGAATCACAATATTGTATGCAATATAAAGGAATTTTTTTTTGTATGATTAGTTAATATTCAGGACATTTTTTATTTTTGAACCAGCCCATCTTGAATAATAAAACTTTAGCGATAAGAAAAAAAAATCCATTTCCCATTTCGCTTTCCTCCTTTGATCTTCTTGGTATATATTATTTGTTAAAGCCTCCGATTACTTAATAATTAAATTAATAAACTAAATAAATGGCATCACAATAATTCAAAAATGATAAATTCATTAACATAAATCTCAACTATAATAAATATAAAATGTTAAATTATCAAGTATGCAGTATTTGGAATCTTGTTTAAGATTTTGGTCCTTGGTTGGAATGAGATGTAGGAGTGCCATGTTGATACCAACATGCAGTGCTAGAAGCATTAATGAGGAGGAAGGAATATGCGAGGAGAGACTAAAGATGATTGGAGGAAGAGAGGAAGAAGAAAGGAGCCACTACCAATTTGTCGAGCAGCATCATAGAGGATTATCAGCTCATTGACATCGTCCTAGGCTATGCAGAAGCCTTATAGGAAGCCTCATACCTCATATGAAGTTTATAATGGTCTTTGTCATCGTGTGAAGCCTTATGTTGTTGCATGAAACCTCACATTGTCATTTTTTTAGATTGTCTCCATACAACAATATCCTTGAAGATGAGACTCAAACTTTGAACTTAGGTATATAGCTATCTTCTCTTCTTCATACTATCTTCTCTTCTTCTTTTTATCTCATTTGTCTTCGATATTTCGTTGTTCAGTTAAAGATCGAAACTCTGATATGGTTTTGGATTTTAAACCTTGTGTTCCATGGATACATTTATCCAATTATGTTGAAATCAGGTTCGAAATCTTGAGCCATGTTGGTGTTTTGGTCTTTT
>JBBMJZ010394827.1:0-14083 GCA_037833815.1 Zingiber zerumbet | reverse complement strand
GGAGATAATATAGAGAATGGAAATCAAGAGGCAAAATCAAAAGATGAGGTGTCTGCTTCTGCTAAGGTTTGATTGGATCCTTTTTCCTGCTTGATATGTTGTTTATTAGTGGATTTATAAGGTCTAAGTACTTAATTAATATTGAAACATGACTATTGTCTATGTTGATGCTAGTTTTAGAAGGTCTACATTGCCTTTAGTTGTATCTTGACATAAATATTATTATGTATTTGATAGGAATTAAATTATATTGCTTCTGTTCATCTGTTGTTAAGTCCATGCTTTGTGTAGGTTAAGATTACATGGGTTATTAAATATTATACCAGTATCTTTTTTGGAAATTGAATTTAGTGAACAATTGTTGGCTCTTGAATTCTTTTTGGGGTTCGACAAAGAGGATAAATGGATGAAAGAAAAATTTACAAATTTAGTAGGAGAAGCAACTATTAAAATGTATCAACAACCATCTTAATGATTTGGAAGTGAGACTACAAGAATAATATTTTTTTTTCCTTTTTTGGCAATTTATGATAATTATGTTAAAGTTCAGAAACTAAATTAGATTTTAAAATAAAACTCACAGATATGTAATTGAAAATTTACTTTTAATTTTTAGATATGTCAAGGAGTGATGATAACTCATCTTAGCATTAAATTTAGTTCTAGGAATAATAAATTTTAGGTTTGATTTAGTTAAATTAGATCTATATCTATTTCTTCAACAATGCTACCATTACTTTGATATGTTCATTCTTATTCAAAGATGATGTCCTATTTTTGTCCCATTACCGTTATGATTTATTCTTCATTTTTCCATTTACCAATTGGCCTTTCCTTGGTATATTAGATGATGAAGTTAAGTGGGCCAAGATGGAAGAGAAAAGGTTTTGTAGATATTGCTCGTGGAAATCCCATGTCAAAAATTGTTCTTCAATTGCAAGCTTCTCTAAAACAATCAAAAATTAATGCAACTTTATCAGGCTGCATTGTTTTTGTGAAAGTAGAAGCAGAGGCAGGTGAGCTGCTTGAGCAAGCCTCATTTGGCAAAATCTTCACTTCTCAAGACGACGAACAACACTTTCAATTCAATCTAGAAGAGTCTTTCTATTTGTATCATGCTCTAAAATGCATCAAGATTGTGCGAGATGATGAAGCTCCCTTAGAGGAATTAGAATTATGGAAAAAAATCACTTCTGAAAGGAAAGGGTTCCCTGAATTATACAAGGCATATTCTCATTTAAGATCCAAAAATTGGGTGGTTCGCTCAGGAACTAACTATGGTGTAGATTTCATTGCTTATAGGCATCATCCTGCACTTGTCCATGCTGAATATGCAGTGCTTGTTATACCTGAGAAAGATAGCAATGCAAAAATTGATCGTTTAAGCTCATGGCCTGGCCTTTGTTGCCCTCTACGATTAAGTGGATCAGTTGCCAAGACATTGTTAGTTCTCTATATTATGGGCTGTTGCAATAGCAATAAGAGTTCAATGAGTTGCTTGGAGGAATTCACTGTGGAAGAGCGAGTTATAAGACGATGGATTCCTGAGCAATCTCGAGAAGGTTAGTGCATTTTTTAATAGATCAAGCTGATTAAAAAACTAGTGATCGTGTCTTCTTTACCTGAAAATACATTGGCTAATGAAATGATTTGGTGCATATTTACACGGAAGTGTACAAGAAGTTTAAATTTGAAACACTGTAGAGTTGAATTGTAACAATTTTCTATATTTTAATTTTAAATTACTTTTATTGCAATATTTTGTTCTACTTTTGTTTGTTCAAACATCTGAAGCCTTCACACTTTTGTTCATAATGTTACACTTTCCAATCTCTCAATATTGCTCCTCAATTCAGTACTTTAACTTTGCATCACCCTCTTATGGTCAGTTCCACAAAAGGAGAATGCAGTTTGTATCTTCGAGAGACAAATTGCTGGCAAACCTACACGAAAGGAATGATCACTTTGTAGGATAGTGTTTACCTGTTTTTTAAATTTTATTATCCTAGTTAGTGTTTACAATAAACCCTTCTACGCCTCATTGACGAGAGTTTCATACACCGGGTTGTTTTTTTTAGTTGTTGTTTACACACTTCCGTGGAAAATTGACTCTGCTAAGCTGAAAGTGCACTTATTTGCTAGATGGATATGTAAAAAGTCATATTGTAATTTGTGTAAATAAGATCTAAAAGTGCACATTTCATTATAGACACAGGGCATCTATTATCATCTTAATTCTTCTCTTCTGAAATCATGTTGAGACTTGAGAGTGCCGTTGGCATTTTTCAGAAATATCAAGTTCCTTAATGCGATGACTGTGTTCATCAAGTTTTTCGTGTGATTTTCACTGTAATGATCCAGCAACTGGTAAATAACTCTGTTTAGTATCATGAAAATGCTATATATGTGAAGATCTTATTTTATAATATCTTGTCCTATATATATTAATAGCTTTATTTTAGCTATTAACCTTTTGCTTTTCAAAACTTTGTTGACTATGCATTTATAGTGTCAATCTGTCTCCCTTTTTTTCTAACTGAAAACAAGTAGGTAAAGATTTCGTGTTTTGTTTCTTTTTTTTTTAAAATTATTTGGAGCTTCATTGAAGCCCACCTATCTTATTGCAACTTGCAAGGTCACTATATCCGATTCGGTGTAAGGTGCAAAATCAATAATGCATTATGTTGTTTTGTTTTTCATAAACTCCAATCTCCTTGGAACCATTGTAAAACATCAGATTATCATATTTATTCATTAAGAATGTCTACTAATATTTGCCTTGCTCCAGCACTAAGCTGTTTTTCATGTGGTTCTTTATGCTGAGTCAGTGTCACGAAGATGATCCTACATGGTTACTTCACTCTTCCAGTATATGCTCATTGCAAATTTTGACCACCCAAACAATGATGAATCTACAAGTTTAATCATTATTCAGCTTCTTTTAGTTTTGACTTTTTGTATCCTAGTTTAGTATTCTGACTAGTATGCCGTCCCTCCTTGTGATTAAACATATACTTCGGGAAATGCATATCTAAACTGGACTGCAAATTACAGCTCAAAGTCAATCCCTCATCCTGAAAGAACGTGCCCTCCACTCCACAAAGCAACTACATATATTTTCTTCCCCATCCTCTCCAGTCTCCTCTGTGATCAATGGCAGCCATGCTGGGAGCTCTGGTGGTTGCTGCTTTGATGGCTGAGGTTGTGGTGGGCACAAGGCACATAATGAATGCTGCAAATGACGCTTTCGATCTTAACACAAACTTCATTGATGTCTGGACTTCCAACAAGACATTCTTTTCCCTGAGTGAGTTCTCTCTTTAATTTGTTCTTGATTAATTAATAAAAATTGCAAATATATGGTTGGTAATAGTTTAATTCATTCTATGCTTGAGTTGATGTGAATTTCATTTCAGCCAAATTCATTATAAAATAGAAATTAGTAGAATTAGTTTTCTCTTTTCTATTTCATTCTAAATAAACAAGAAGTGCTGGTCATTTTATTTCATTCCTCTCAAATTTTCTAATGGAATAGCATTTTAATTTTATTTGCTGTCATTGTGAATAATGGCGTGGATCAACTGTGGTATTGATTAGTTAAATCTCATCCATTTTGGTGCAGATCATCTCTCTAAGAAATATCGATTGATATTACATTGAAATGAAGGATTCTCCACACAGAGATGGCAGAAGCTAGAATCAGAACTTACTCAGATCTAAAGCTTCCTAACCACTTAACCAAAACCCAAAATCATGAAGCAAACATACATAGGCAGCGGATTCATCGAAACTACAATCAGAAACTAACCTTGTTAGCCCAATGTGGAAGAGGCTACAACAAGTTTTTCTTGAACCTGATCCACCTGCTGATTAAGCAACAGGTGGGCAGTTATCGGCATCCTGTGACGTATCAACATCAAAAGGTGGCATGTATTGCCACATTGGGAAGCCGGGGAAACCGATGATGGGAGCCATGAGCTTGTGTCCGGGCGGCGCTTGTCCTTGGGCTGCAAAGGGACTGGGCGCCATGGGTGGTTGAGGCACATAGCTTGGTATCATATTCAGAATCTTTACTTGCTGCTCGAGACTTTCCTTCTCTGCCTTTAGCCTCTGCTTCTCATCGTGAAGCTCGTTCTTCTCATCCTGCTTGTCATGAACATAATGATGATGACACCTAATTTCTTTATGATTGCAAATGATAGAACCAAAAAAAATATCAGAAAAACTAATCGTAGAACAAATCTCCTATTCAGATTCATGAAACTATCAATACCACATAGACAAATTGATATAAGAAACACAGAGAGAGAACAAACTTTCAATTCTTTTATCTTTTCCCGGAGGCTTTCATTTGAATCTTTCAGCTTCTGTGCTTCATTGCGCAGTTGAGTCACCAACTGAACAGCATCGTTTAAAATAGCAGCTTTGTCTGCCTTTGGTGGATTCACGGGATCAAGAACCGAACTTAATTCCAAGAACCTTAAATTGCGAAAAAAAAAGCTTAAAAATCTGGATGCATATCTAAAAAGGACCGTGAATCCTGACAAGAAACAATCATGAATCATTGACAAAACTAACCTATCATTCAGCCTTTCCCTTCTCATCTTCTCCCTACAGGCTTTGGAGGAAGGTTGACTAGAGGACTCTGATCTCATACTGCAACTCATAAAATACTTTGCAATTACAAAACCAACATGATATATTGTAAATTATGTATTAAGCAGACTAAAACATGATCTATAAACTCAGAATGAAGGACCACGAACCGTTTTGCAGAGCCAGGTTCCTTAAGACCGGCAGAATTTAAAAAAGAACTGTCGATATCCACACTGCAAAAGAAAAATAATTGTCAAAAAATTACAACAGTAAAATTTAATGCAGAGATTAAGAAGAGACCAAATTGTTAGTAAAATGATACAACAGTGACAGCCGGCTCATAATTTCGACCCATTTCAAAAAGGACTTCCCTCTTCGGGAGGTCAGCAGCAAATGAGAAAAAAGAAGGTTGAAGGAAAAAAAGAGAGAAGAAATAAAAGAAGAGGAACAGGAAAGAAGAAAAAGAAGGGAAAGAGAGAAGAGAGGACCGTGAGATTTGCAAAGGAGAAGAGGGAAGAAGAAGAGAAGCATAAGAATAAGAATAAGAAAGCGAAGAAAAAGAAGAGGTCTGTGAGATTTATAGGACAAAATAGTGAATGAAAGAGGGGCAAAAAAAAAAAAAGAAGAAAAGGGAAAGGAAAGAAGAAAGGAATTCAGGATTATTGGAATTTAGGGAAAGAGAAGATATGACATGTTTGATCATCAATAGTGTAAATCTAAATTGGCAATAATCATGATAACAATATGTTTTATATTTTATTATAGATTTTCACCTAGCATTGTGCTTGAGCACTGGTTTAATAGATAATAATATCAGGACAAGGTCATGGATATTTGGCAGCCTCTAAATAATCAGGATTCAGGACTAGGTCATGGATAATTAGCAGATTCTAAATAATTGAAAGTTGGAAGCACATGGTCTGTTGGATCAAGGATGACAAATTTTAGTAATCCATATCTTGACAGGGAGCTAAGGTGAAAAAACAATCAGGCAAAGAACCAGTCTTCATGCATAGCTCGATGATAGTAAAAAACTTTGTGCAAGTAAACAATAAAAAAAAAAACTGAGAAGAAGTTAAAACACAGGGGGAAAAAAGCAACATCAGGATTTAAAGGATAAGATGGATCTAAAACACTATGGTGCCAATAGGATAACCAAGGAATCATTTGCAAGAACACCTTTTGTAATTATATTTTAAAATCCATCTTGAAATACAAGATATAGATATGAATTAGTTCAAGTGGTACAGAAGTGCAGGGCATAAAAAATCCAAGTGGGTTAGAGATAGGACCATTGACTACTGAATAATATAATGTATTCTAATATTCTTCAAACCACAAAAAAATCTAACAGGGAGCAATGTCTGATTTAACAATAATTTGTCATGTTTTCCATTTTCTCTTAAACTATGTAGAAAAAGAACGGATAGCCACACAATCTAAACTCATGCACTAATGAAATCATTGGAGACAAAGTTTATTAAGGGATCGCCACAGTTGTCAATCAAAGATAACCAGCCTTAATATTAGCAAAAACAGCAGAACTGTAAAACAAAAACCACTTATTCAAGCAAGAAAATAAAAATCTAATTTTTCGAAGAAATAAAGCAAGAGAACGAAACCCCAAGCCTTCGATTTGAATACACTTCACTAAGAATCGCCGCAGTTGCCAATCAAAGTTAACCCGGTTTAATATTAGAAAAACAGCAGCACTTGCAAATCAAATGAACCCAATTATTCAAGTAATACTGCAAGAATTAAAAAAAAAAATCTAATTTTTCGAAGAAAATAAGCAAAGCTCGTATTCCTTGCCCTATTAGCAAGAGATCGAAACCCCAAACCTTCGACTCGAATACCTGATATTGGAAACAGGGTCGATGCCCTGAGGAGCCCAATAAAACCCTCCATTGTCAGGGATATCGTCGATCAGCGAGCAATCGAGGAACCAATTAGCGTTATCGGAGGAGCCCATCCCACCTATTCACCGCCCGAGCCCAAATTCCTGCTGAAGGATTCCGACAACAACGCGCCGCGGGGGCAATCGCCTCGCCTCCTCTCGTTAAGATCTGGTCCCCGCCCCCTCGTCGTCTTTGAGGTTGCGACTGGCGAAAATTATTAGGGGAATTTCTTTAGGGTTCATGTTTTGATGAGAAAGGATGACGTGGCGTAAGGATATGCCGATAAAGTCTATCCAATGAGATTTCTGTTCCCACCCAGCTTCACTTCCCTTAAATAGAAATAAATAATTAATTAGTAGCGGGCGTAACATCGATGTAATCTGCCACCCAGCGGTCTAGTCTCATGACTATTTATAAGTAGATAAATAGAGAAATTATAGTTAATTAGTATGGGAAGTATTTTTTTCTCGATTTTATTGGAATTTAATTTTTTTAAAGTATTCATATTAATTTTCTTATTAATATATTTAAAATTTAATATAAACTAGTGATCGGGCAACATGCTTCTTTATGAAAAAAATTAATTTAATTTAATATTATACTTATCTTAGTAAAAAAACTAAAAAAAGTATATTTTTTAACATCGTCGGCCTAAAATATTTATAGAAGTTTCTTTGATCATAGTATTGTGATTGTTTCGCTTGTAAAATTACTAATAAAGCTTATAATTTTTTTTAGTGTGAATAGAAAAAAATGATATTAACATAAATTTATTTTAAGCTTCAATAAACTTAATTAGTAAAGGGGGAAAGATTTTAAATGAAATAGGAAGATATAAACCTTCTTTATATAATTTTTTTGTGTTGTTATAGAATTTATTTAATTGGTTTGGATCTTATGATATTGGAATTAAAGCTCTATGACTTTTTTTTTAATCTCTAATAATATATTACACATAAAAAAAGTATAAAAATTTATGAACTCTCTCCTTAATTAAAAAATCTCCTATAACTTTTTTTTTTAAGATCTCAATACGGGGATTGAGATGCCCCCGAGTCGGGTCAAAATTCAGGAGGTTGATTGACATGATGATTAAAATCAAATTTTAAAACTAATGTAGTCAATCATTACGACCAGAAGATTAGCCTATTGGTCTGAATAGTCGGTCAGACCATTAGGCCAAGAGATTATATGACCGGACCATCGGGCCAGTCAGACATCAAACCTCTCAATATGGATGAATAGCTCAAGATAAGTTAGCACTCTCCAGGGCTAAAAAATATCTAAGATAGCTTGATCGATCAGTCTAGCCGATCGGAACTACGGTCTGATCAGAAGGAACAGATGCTCGGACCGATTAAATTATTTCGTTAAAACTGAGTCGAATAAGGGGCGGGTCCCGGATGACATTCTATATGTCTGATTGGCCAAGCGACTGCCGACCTGGTTATGGGGAAGGCTCTGTCAGTTTGACGGGTAAGCGGGTAGTGGGCCCCAGCCCAATAGCCTCATATTTCTTTTTGGCATTTTATGCCATGAAGCGTTGGTGCTGGAAGCACTAGTTAATCAAACTTGTGTTTGATATTTAGCAAAGGTTCAAAGTTAAAATGTTTTGTGATCTAACAAGTCTAACTGACTGTGCAGAAAAGTCCTAAGTGATCTTAGGCAAGATGAAAGTCCTAATTAAGGCTAAGCAAAGAAGTCCTAGTGGACACTAGGCAAGTGGAAGGTCCTAGTTGTGACTAAGTAATGAAGTTCAGGTCTGTGGGATTGGGCAAAGTCTTAGCAATTCGAGGACGTCGGGGAGAAATCCTAGGATCGAGGACACTAGGTGAAAATCCTAGGGGTCGCAGATGTTGGACTGATACGCACATGAGAGGGGGATGAATCACGTGGTTTTTAAAAATTAATTTTCTCGTTTTAAAAATCAAAGTGTACGCAGCGGAAAGTAAATAAGAAAGCAAACAAAACACTAGAAAAACACGAGCGATTTACTTGGTTCAGAGCCTTTGGCAACTCCTACTCCAAGAACCAGATCCCGCGGACCTATCGATGGGTAATTCACTATAAGCCTCTTTCAATACCTCCAAAAGAGAAAATCGAGTACAAGAATAGGGACAGCTTAACAACTTACACTTCCTTTTTAAAGCAATAGAAAAAAAATGCAACACTAATAACAGGTTACCAACAAGTTGGAGAGTTCGATGTGTTGCTGTTGGTCTGTCGGAGATAATCGGATGTCTTGGAAGTGTAGCTTAAAGGCTGACAGACTTTCTAAAGTAGCAGCAGGAAGCAGAAACAGTCGGAAGCCCAATCGAATGCGTAGTAGTTCGTCTATCTGTTATATTTTGAAGCCTTCTCGAGTATATAAGGCATGGAAGGCACCTCCAACCTGTGAAACTTGATCCCAAACAACCTGGCACTCATCCGCGGTGAAGTAAAAAATTTATCTTGCGGAAGACGCCTTCTATGGCTATGGAAGGCACCTTCTATGAACAGTACGAAGGCGCCTTCACTATTTGAAGGTGCCTTCGGTAAGTTTATCCGAAGGCAATTTTGCTCCTTTTTTAATACAAAACAACCAAAATAACCTGCAACACAAGTATTAGGACAATAATAATTAATAATAAAGAGTAGTAATTAGTTCCCGTCCTCCCAGGACCAAGAACTAGTTAAGGTCTCAGTTTAGGGATCCCAAATAGACCTAAACTGGATCGACGCCTACTGTACCCTCAACTGGGGCGCGCCCTCACTTAGTCACTCTTCTCCAGTAACTTACCTTTACTTACCACTTTGCCTCACATCCGGTCAGCCCGTCGACCAGTCTGGACTTTATGCCAGCTATTCGGTCGGCCTGTTGACCTAGCTGGACTTCTCGCCAGATATCTGGTCAGCCCGTTGACCTATCTAAACTTCGTACTAGCTATCTGATCGGTCCATTGACCTAGCTGAATTTCCTACTAGATAGCTGGTCAGCTGTCGACCTATCTAAATTTCTCCTGCACACTTAATCAATTAGTTAGATTACAACAAAACCTAACTTAACTTAATTGTCATTAATCAAAACCTGAGTTAGACAGTTAGTGCAAACTACACTAACAATCTCCTCCTTTTTGATGCAATCATAGCCTAGGTTAAGTTAGGAAAAAATATATGCAAAATAAGCATAAGAAATATGAATAATTTAGCTTTACTGTTTTGATTATTTGTGAGATTTAAGTTGTTTTAATTTTTCTTTTATTTGCTAACTTAATCGCTAACCCCTCCCCCTTTGACATTCATCAAAAAGACATGAGTAAATAAGTAAGATAGTGAAACAAAAACTTGTTAAAAAAAAAATAGGCAACAAAAACAAGGTTTAGAGTTATGAGGGATGTAATTAATAAAAAAATGAATGTTTGCAAAACACTTGTAATTCTTTAAAACTCAAAAAACTAACTTTAAAGTTTGAATAGCTAATAAAAAATTTTAAAGAGATAAGTTTTGTAAGAAAAATTTTCAGGGATGAACCTTTTTCAAGATTGAAGCTTTGAAAAGATTAAATTTTGCAAAAGTGACTTTTTCAAAAATTTTCACGGAATTTTTTTTTCAAGTTTGTTTAAAAGAAATTTACAAAAATTAAAGTAGTTAATTTTTAAAACAATTAGAATTTTACAAAACACGTGATATTTCAAATGTGTTAAGAATGATTTTTTTAAAATAAACATTTTCAAAATAGATTTTTTAAAATAAACATTTTTAAAATAGATTTTTGAAAAGTATAAGTGTGTTTTTGAAAAACATCTTTTAGAAATATTTTGAAAAAATGTTTTTGAAAAATATAAGTATGTTTAAAATATCTATTCAAAGTAAATGTAAGAAAAAAAATCTGAGAGTCATTTTTAAATGTCATGCCCTTGAGTCTGACATTATTTTAAAATAATTTAATTAACTATAAATTATTCTTAACTGTTTAACCATTAGTTACTAACTATCAGAAGATAACAGTGTTCACTTGATTAATCATGTTAAGTCTTTTTATCCGGTTAGTGTTTGACTAAACTGGATTACTTAACCTGATCATTATAAGTTTGATATTTAATACCCAAATTTATGTTGATACACTGATATAAACATCTTAAGTTTAGGCAACCTGTCTATAGATCTCACCCCTTTCTAAGTTTGACAATACACAAATAAGGTAGCCCTAATGTGTTGGTGAGATGCTCAAGTCTTAAATCTATAGGAATATGCTTTCTATGGATTTGATCTAGACTAAGGCTAAAATTAATTTTGAAAATTCTAAAAATAAGAAAATTTTGAAAAAAAAAAAATTACCCTAGAATTTGTAAATTTTTTAAAATCATTTTGAAATTAGTGGTCCTAGTCTATGAAACACACTCCTAATTTTACAACTAGACTAAAAGAAAGAAAATTGACTGAAGATAGTAAGTCAAACAATATATAATGCATAATAGTGTATGTAACAGTCTCCTCAGAATGGTCTAGTGGCTAGCGCATGAGGTGTTGCCACCATCAGGTATAGGGTTCAAATATCGGTAAAGCCGAGATAAAATGTCTCCCTTATGTGCTAGTCACTATTCCAAAGGCTAGTAGCCCGGCTAGTAGCCCGGCTAGTAGCCGCCTGTGATTTACCTCCTCCGTGTTGACCCTAGGACGGGTTTCAAATATCGGTAAAGCCGAGATAAAATGTCTCCCTTATGTGCTAGTCACTATTCCAAAGGCTAATAGCCCGGCTAGTAGCCGCCTGTGATTTACCTCCTCCATGTTGACCCTAGGACGGGTTGGCGGGGGCGCTGGGGGCGAGCATATTTGCCTTTTGCCACCATAATAGTGTATGTAACATGATCACATCTGATCATTGTCAGCAGGTGGTGGTGGCGGTAGGGGTCACTCAGGTGCTCGTAGAGCCTGAAGAATCTGCTCAAATATGGTGGTTATGTCATCTAGGAGAGAAGTAAATCCAGTGGTCATCTCCTCCCAGAGTGTACTGAATCCATCTGAGACTGGTTGTCAAAGCTGTGTGGAGGACTCCTTAAGTCGAGTGAGTCAATCCTCGACAGATAGAGAAGTCGAGGGTTGGGTCAAGGTCCAGGGCTGGGTTGGAGGATGTCCAAATAGCTCCTCAGCTGTAAACTCTGGCCACTCCTCTCCCTCGGCTGAAAAAATGGGTAGAAAATCATCCTCGGCCTTGACTGGTATGACTGGCTGCGACCCACCTCTCCAGGCTAGAACTCCCTGAGCAGTGATGTCTATATGCACTAAAGCTAGCTAACGCTGACCAACTCGTCATATGCACTAAGGGAACTAGACATACCCTGGGATATACTCCTATGGTCAAACATATGTATGTCAAGATGTGACAATAAGACATATGAACCTGACGCCTAGTGGCGAGACTGGATGCATGCATGATATTATGAGACATATGTAATGTAATATCAATGTCTAGACGCTGACAAAGAGCATACAAAAAGAAAGAGTGGGAGGGTCACATCATCGCAACGTCACAAGATGTGATCGGCAAAATGCATGTGGTCAGGACTCGATATAAGATATAGTCCTGAACCCTAAGGGAGAGTGACCTAAAGTCAGTTACTGTAGGTAGTCTCTCCTTAAAAAAATATATATATGAATAGTATCTAATGTAATATGGGAGTAGAGCTTGCCAAATGGCAAATCCCTAATAGGGTAGCACAAAAATGTGCATGCAGATCTCCTAAATCCTAAGCTATCATATAATAAGATGGCGGAAAGCGATAATCCTTTCCACCAACTCTGGTGGAGTAGGTTAGGTCATCTATTTTTTCTAAATTATTATAGAACTAAGCACACAAAATGAGATTTACTGTATGACTGCAGTAAACTAGTTTATCTAACTGATAATGCTCAATAATCTGTGTGATAGGGGTGCAATATTGAGTAAAAAAGGTTCTATTTAAGTACCTAGATTTCAGGGCAACATATGTATGCTGTAAAAAAGATAATCTAAGTTACTCAGTAGGGAATCTGCATCAGTAGATGGAGTATTGTTAGGCCTAGGGGCAACATATCACCTTTTCCTATTTTATACAAGCATATAAGTACAAATTGACAAATAAAATACATATAAACTAAGTATTGATACGATAAATTAAGTTATGGTATACCTAGGAGGCAATTTTGAAGTTTAGAAACGAAGGATTTGAGAAATCATGGGAGAGAATGGCTTGAAGGTGCCTTATCGCGTCTGAAGTCGCAAACAGAGCATTGCTCTATTCGCTGGAAGAAGATGGATTGAAGGCGCCTTCAATGGCTTATGGAAGGCGCCTTCAACCGACTGAAGACGCCTTCAGCCGGTTTGGGCGGGAATATCGAGGGCGTCCCCCCCTTTTTATTTTTTATTTTTAAAGTAAAATGATTTTTAAGGAAAATTGTAAAATAATTTTTAAAGAAAAATGATTTTTAAAGTAATTTTAATATAATTATTTTAAAATATTTAAAAAATAAATTAATTTTTAAATAAAAATGATTTTTAAAGTAATTTTAAAATACTTTTAATTTTTTAAAAAAATAATTTTTAAAGTAAAATGATTTTAAAGTAATTTTAAAATAGTTTTTAAGTAATTTTAATTTAAGGTTTAATTAGATTGATACTGGTATTTGTTTTGGTGTAATAAAATTTAATTTTGATACTTATTCATCTCACCTGATCTATGTTTTTAATAAGGGAATTCTATGATTTTGTGAGATGAGTTAAGTTCAATTTCAGGGTTTGGTTTACCTTTGTGTCATATTTAAGTTTAGTTTTGGGTTCACCAAATGGACATTTTTTGGATAAACTTCTAGGCTATGGTGAGTCACCTAGACATCAGTAGAGTAACCATGCCTTCGAGGTTTTCCAAATAGTCCTATCCACTGAACTTAATACAAAATTTTGGTCTAACTAGTTAGGATCTATAAGGGGTAGCTTCAGTTAGTTCTACTAAGTCAAATGTACCAGGTCGAAGCCATATCTTCCTAGCATGCATAGACATAGTTTTCCTAACTTACTATCATCCAAAACTTTACCAGTATCATTGGTCAACTTAAACTTTTGTCCTTATTTAAGCTAGTCATAATTACCCATCTAGGTAAATTATTGATTTTTTAGAGGTGTCAACTAATTTGAAGTCTCCTCCTGAATTATTGAACATTTGGGTTTAAGTTTTAGGTTTACGTCGATTTATTTTACAGTTGTAGTATACTTGGTTATAACTTGTGTTTATGTCTATTAATGGGTAATCCACTAAAAGTCTCTTCCAATATCTCAGGAAGAGGGAATCAAATACAAGAGTAGTGATAGTGTAACAACCTACACTCCCCTTTCAATGCATTAGAATTAAAAGTACAACACTAAGAAAGGTTACCAAAAAATTAGAGAGATCGGCTTGTTGCTGTCGGTTTGTCAGAGAATATTCGGACATCCCGGAAGCGTAGCTTTAAGGTAGACAGACTTTCTAGAGTAGCAGCAGGAAGCAGGAGCAGTCAGAGGCCCAATTGAATGCGTAGTAGCTCGTATATATGTTTTATATTGAAGCCTTCTCGAGACCCACTTATATAAGTCATGG
>JBBMJZ010394810.1:0-14084 GCA_037833815.1 Zingiber zerumbet | reverse complement strand
GTTAGTCCAAGGAATGTGTCGCACAAGTATCTCCTTCAGGTAGAGAAGCCTTTTACAGTAGTGAAAGCGCCAAAAGAAAGAAACTAAACTAGAAATGAATCTCACAAGTGTTGATTACACAATTTTTGAATTGATGAAAAGCTTCTGGACCAAGGCTGTATTTATAGCCTTGGTCGGGGCGCTTGGAAGGGTTCCAGGCATCTGAAAGGGGATAAAATTTTATCCCTTTCGCACGAATCGCAGTTTGACCGCGATCCAGATAAAATCTTGTTCCGAGCACCCCGGCCTACTCCGGGCGCCCGGACCCTCAAAGTCAACTCCTGTTGACTATTCAGTCTGGGCCTTCTGCTCTGGTTCAGCTCGCCTCGGTTCGGGTCTTCCACTCCAGCTTCACTTGCTTGGGTGATCTCAGCCATCCAGAATAGGGCTCACCCGAACCCAACTTCCGGCCTTCTCTAGCAGGCTTCCGTTCCGGCTTCTCGTCCCTCGGAATCGTTGTGTGCTTCCTTCTCGTCAGCCAGCATACTCATCCGCAGCTCTTCGTCCCTCGATCGCACCCCGTGCCGACCTTCACGCTAGTTGCGTCTCTTGCTCCTCGAGCAGTCTTCTGCTCCGGTTTCTCGTCCCTTAGAATCACCGCACGCTTCCTTCTCGTCCGTCGATGTACTCTTCCGCAGCGCCTCATCCCTCAGACGCACCGAGCCCGTCAGCTCTCTCCCGTGCCATCCTTCTCGCTAGTTGCGTCTTCCGCTAGACTCCCTATGCTCCTAAGCTCCTGCACACTTAGACACAAGATTAAAATACCACAAGACCTAACTTAACTTATTGATCACACCAAAACAACCTTGGGGTTCCCACATAAACTACGTGTTGTGATTTGTTGTGTAGTAAGTCGGAGATTGATTTATTATAAACTGTGTGGATTGTCTATTCATATTATTGTATATGTTCTGGCCGTGTTGACCGAGGATTGTGAGGTCTTGAGGGTTGTGTAGTCAGGTCCCAGATTGTCACCCGTACAGGGGAAATGCTGCTGAAATTTTCTTTGGCAGGGACTCCTCAGAGCGTGATAGGTTCCGAACGCCCCGAAGGGGAAAGTCAACATTTTGTTGACTTTCTCTCCGGGCCTCCAACTTCGGTCTGGGTCTTCCACTCTGACTCCGCTTGCTTGGCTGATTTCGGCCATCAGAAATAGGGCTCACCTGAACTCAACTTCCGACATTCTCGAGGAAGCTTCCGCTCCTAGCTTCTTGTCTCTCGGAAATGTCGCACGTCTCCTTCTCATCTGCCCGCGTACTCTTTCACAGCTCCTCGTCCCTCAAATGCACCGAACCCGTCGACTCTCTCCCGTGTCGTCCTTCTCGCTAGCTGCGTCTTTTACCCGACACTCTGTGCTCTTAAGTTCCTGTACACTTAGACACAAGGTTAAACACAACATAACCTAACTTAACTTGTTTGATCACATCAAAATAATCTTGGGGTACCAACAGCCTATCCTTCCTATCTATCGGTATACTCTTCCGCAGCTTTTCGTCCCTTAGATGCACCGAGCCCGTCGACTCGCTTCCTGTCCCATCCTTTTCACTAGCTACGCCTTCCGCTTGACTTCTTATATTCTTAAGTCCCTGCACACTTAGACACAAGACATAAAAAATGCAGAGTCTAACTTAACCTGGTTGATCACATTAAAACTCACCCAGGATACTTACAATAATCACATGACAATTCAATTCTATATTTTTTCTATAGGATACCCTATCCCACCTGTTAAGTATACTATTATTTTCTTCCACTGTACGTATTAAATTCTAAATCGGTGAGGTGCATTGTAACAACTATGATTTCATATTGGTTAATAGTAGTTACGATTTTGTAGCTAGTATAATGTATATTTAATTTGTTCAAAAATATTCATATTGTAACAATTAGGAAATCATAATTGCTACAACGTCGATTCAACTCAGTTCACCTACTATTCACATTGTAATAACTATGATTTTGTAGCTACTATAATGTAGAGCCTATCTGCTCACTTATTTTATTAGCTATGATTTCATAACTACTGTAACTCGCTCGATCGATTCATGATTTAATGCATGTGATAGAGCTTGAGGACATATACATTATTTATAAGGGGATTGATGATGTGGGACTAGAGTCATCAATTTGAGTTGGACTCATCTGGTTGGCCCACCCCGTCAAATAATTTAAGCGGATTGAGTTAAAATTTTATCAACCCATTTTAAAACGAGTCCAAGCGGGCGCATAGGTTTGTCACTTGCGCAGGTTGAGCCACGACTGGCTTGGGTTGGTTTGCAAGTTGAGAAAATATAAAAAAACTAAAAATATATTTTATATACTTGAGAACAACCCTATATACTTGGCAATTTACCAAACAACGTAGATGGTTTTGCTTATTACCTAAAAAGCATACACAATTTGGAATTGATCAAATCACATAGTTTTTTTTTTTATTTTCTTTCCTATAATACCTCTCATTCTTTTTATTTTATTTTTTCAAAAAAAAATCTTAATCTCCCAGCTCTCTTTTTTCATCTCCTTTTCCTCCATCCTTAGATTACCCAGAATGGTTGTCTGTCGTCATCCCTTCTCCTCCACCTAGTAGCGTAAAGAGACATGGTAAGTCAGCAAAAGTTTAAGATTAAGGTTGAGCTTTGGAGCTTCGCCACTCCTCTCCTCTAGTTGTTCAAGCAAGATAACGGCGGCTTCACCCTCTACTAGATCCCTCAATTATTTGCCTATGCCCTCAATTCCCCCATCTCCAAGTCTCGGTAGGCATAGAGCAAGGTCTTGGTCATGGGTGACATCGCTACTGCCGCCCTAGTCTTCCACGCCACTGTCATTTGACACCTCGTAGGCCACTTCAGCCTTCGCTTCCCTGGTGCGGCAGTGTCTCTCAACTTGGCCTGATGGATCGTGGTGGGAGGCCAGTTCACGTACAATGCCATGGGGAACTGCCCTAACGCATGGAATGACTTCAACTAGGCAACATTTGCTGAATTGGGCTCCTTTACGTGACTCTCCATTGGATCCTCCATAATGCTCTGGTAATTAACATATATAATAAAGGATGAATCGATCAATTCAAAACTATAACTCGACATCAAGCAAATTCTTTGCTACATATCCCTCAATTGCCTTGCTGTTTTTTTTTTTTCAATTTACAACCTCAAGTTCTGGTACTACATGATACTGATTGTCTTAGTTGGTCATTTGAAGGATACTCAAATTGTAGTTGCTGTCGTATTATGATACTACATGATACTATTGTTGTAATGCATGTTGTTGTAAAACTCAATAAAACTATTGTTGTTATTATTATTATAATTTTATGATATGATAGTTGGAAATTTATCAAACAATATAGGTGATTATGTGTTTTCCCCCATCATGTATATTGTTTTGGAAATATTCAAACAACGTAGTCACTTTCTTTCTTTGTATTTATCTCTCTCTTCTTTTTTATTTCTCTCACTTATTTTTTACTTATCTCTCTTCATTTTTACTATTTATTAAAAAAAATTGAATCACTTTTTTTTACTGTGTTGTTGATTTTCAGAAATCAGCAACACAATATTGTTGTTGATTTTCATAAATCAACAACACAATGTTGTTGCTGAAATATTAGCAACACAAGCATTATGTTACTGATTTTAAACATAATGTATTGTGTTGCTGATTTTATACTACTAAAAAATCAACAACATAATATAGCTGATTTTTCAAAATAAACAATACAATATTGTGCTGCTGTTTTTTCAGCATACAATGTACCGTGTTACTGATTTTATGCTGTTGAAAAATCAACAACATAATGTCATGTTGCTGATTTTACTACTTATCTTTAAAAGACCATAGCTTTTCATTGATATTAAACCATAGGACGCAAAATATATCAAATTGAAGCTCATTTAGATATCTTCGATTTGATATATTATGCATCTCATGATTCAATCTCAGTTAAAAGTTATGGTATCTCAAAGTTTAAATTAGCAATAACAGTGTTGCTGGTCTTTCAAAAATCAGCATGTTAGGCTTGATATAATTCTATATCAAGCAAATGTTGGGATTTTTAGCTAATTGTTCCAATAATATTTTGACACATCCAATGAAACTGAAATAAGTAATGGAGGGTATCGTTGGTGCCTTACAACCTCAGAAATCCACATGATCTAAAATAGGTATAATCGAACTTGTCTAGGTCCATAAGTGAATTTTAACCGAAATGGGTCCAATCGGACCTAGACAACTCCAATATAACCAATTTTTGGTCTTGTGGATTTTTGATGCTACAAGGAGTCCAACAATGTCTTTTATTACTTATTTTAACTTCTCTAAAGGTATTAAAATATTATTGGAATAATCAATATTAAATCCCAACATGGACCTGATATAAATCATATCAGGCCGAACATTGTTGCTGATCTTCATACACGTTGTAAATTTTGAAAGGTCATAACTTTTGATTCAGTTTGAATCATGAAATGTATAATATATCAAATCGAAACTCATTCAAAGCTCTTCGATTTGATATATTGTGCGTCTTGTAGATCAACCCGAGTCAAAAGTTATAGCCTCTTAAAGTTAAACTTGTAGTTGTAGCAACTATGATTTCGTAACTGCTACAATGTGTATGCTGGGTAACTTTTGAGAGACTATAACTTATGACTCGAATTGATCTATGAGATGCATAATATATCAAATCAAAGATATCTGAACGAGCTCTAATTTAATATATTGTGCGTTTCATGATTCACTTTGAATCAAAAGTTATGATATTTTAAAGATTACAACATGCATGTTGCTAATCTTAGAAGATCAGCAACAACGTTGGACTTGATATGATTTATATCATGCCCACGTTGGGATTTATGCTGATTCTTCCAATAACCTTTTAACACCTATGGAAAAGTCAAAATAAGCAATGAAGGACATCATTGGATTCCTTGCAGCCTCAGAAATCCACAGGACTTAAAATGAGTCTAATCAGACTAAGGGTACAAAGAGTCCAATTGTACCATCCATTGCATATTTTAACTTCTTTAGAGGTGTTAAAATGTTATTTGAAAAATCAGCTAAAAAAATCTCAATGTGGGCCTGATATGAATCATATTATCATTTCTCTCAATATATTGTATCAAATTGATATTTGAGAGCATAAATATAATCAGGAGAATAGACGAACACATAAGACGTTTCATGTCATTCCAAGCTCTCTAGATTTATCAACCGATTTTGATTGAAAATCGACCAAAATCGACTGAGGAATTTAGAGAGCTCAGAATAACATAAAACCAAGTCATATGTATTCGTGTAGTTCTCCTGATTATATCCATGCTTTCACACATCCATTTAACACAATATATTAAGAATAATGATTTTTTAACACAGATGTATTTGAAAAATCTAATTCATATTAAAAAATTGATATTCTCAATATATTATGTTAAATTGATGTTTGAGGAAATGCATCTAATCAGAGGAACTTGATAAACAATAAAACTTTGTTCCATATCATTTTTAGTTCTCTAGATCCATCAGCGGACTTTGGCCGAAATTGATCAATTTAGGCTAATGGACCTAATGAGTTCGAAATGACATTAAATCATATTTTATGTGTTCATTTAGTTTTCTTGATTATATATATATGTCCCCAAATATCAATTTGACATATTGAGCACAGTGATTTTTTAACATGAATGTGTTTAAAAAATCTAATTCATGTTAAAAAAATTATTGCTTTTAATATATTGTGTCAAATTAATTTTTTGAGGACATAAATATAATCAGGAGAACTAGATAAACACATAAAATCTGGTTCTATATCATTTCGAACTCTCTGGCCAAAACTAGCTGATGTACCTAGAGAGTTCGAAATAACATGGAACTGAAGCTTATATATTCGTCTAATTCTATTTATTATATCTATATTTTTAAATATTAATTTGACATATAGATATGGATAACAATTTTTTTTTTTAAAATTTAAATAGGTTTTTTTTTTTAAAAAAAATTCACTATTTAGTAAACTTGGGTAAAAAACTGCGGGTTAAAAGGCACTTCCTCCTCGCGCTGTTCTCCTGCGATGCGATGAAATTATCACTGAGAAACATCATCGCCAGGCACAACCCTATTGCGCTTCTCGACTCCTCCTCTACCTCTGCCTCCGCCTGTAGTCCCACCACCACCCTCGGCCAGGTCCTCCAAATCCATGGCCAGCTTCTCGTCCATGGCCGCCTCCACGACCCCGACGTCTTCGATCAGTTCGTCGCCGCCGTCGCCTTAGCCGCCGGCACCGCTTCCCCGTTCCTCCTTCAGTATTCCCATCGGCTTCTAGATCACTCCCCGCACTCCCACAGCGTCTTCCTCCTCAACTCTCTGATCCGCGCACACATCCGTGGCCCCGACCCCGGCCACGCCTTCCACTTCTACCGCCGCCTCCTCGGCTCCCTCTCCCCGGACCGCTTCACCTTCACCTTCCTCGTCAGCGCCTGCGCTAAGGCTGCTGCCTCCCCGTTCTCCGCGGCTTCCGTGCACGGCGCCGCCATTCGCCGCGGCTTCGCCTCCGACCCGCACGTACACAGCGCCCTCATCCGAATGTACGCCGAGTTCGGTGACCTTGAAGCCGCCCTGCGCGTCTACTCCGAAGTACGCGACGCTGACACCGTCGCTCGCACCGCCATGCTGAGGGGCCTCGCTGCCGCCGGTGAAATTGACCATGCCCGAGAACTGTTCGACGATATGCCAAGCCGAGATCCCATCGCGTGGAACGCCATGATCGCCGGGTACTCGCAGGTTGGCCGATCGAGAGAGGCGCTGCAACTGTTCTCATCTATGCAATTGGAAGGCATGAGAGTGAGCGAGGCGACACTGGTGTCGGTCCTCACTGCGTGCGGCCATCTGGGCGCCCTGGATCAGGGCAAGTGGGTGCACTCCTATTTGCAAAGAAACAGGCTCCGTATCACAGTGACGCTGGGTACGGCCCTCGTGGACATGTACTCCAAGTGCGGCGACATGGAGTGGGCTATGGAGGTCTTCTGGAGGATGCAGGAGAAGAACGTCTACACCTGGAGCAGTGCGATGAGCGGGCTGGCAATGAATGGTGCCGGCAAAGAATGCCTCAAGCTGTTCGACCAGATGAAGGAGCTGGGCTTGCTGCCCAATGGTGTGACTTTCATCTCTGTCCTTCGAGGATGTAGTGTGGCCGGGTTGGTCGAGGAGGGTCGGCAGCACTTCGACTCGATGTGTGGAAAGTATGGTATAAACCCATGGCGCGAGCACTACGGTTGCATGGTGGACTTGTATGGGAGAGCTGGTTTGTTGAATGATGCTGTTGATTTCATCAACAATATGCCCATTGAACCACATGCTGGTGCTTGGGGAGCTCTGCTCAATGCCTGCAGGATACATAGGAACATTGAATTGGGCGAGTATGCTATGAAAAAGCTAGTGGAGGTGGAGTCGAGGAACAATTCGGCATATGTCCTCATGTCGAACATGTATGCTGAGTCCAGGAACTGGGAAGGAGTTAACGATGTGAGGGAGTCGATGAAAAGCAAAGGGGTAAGGAAAGAGCCAGGCTGCAGTGTGATGGAGGTTGGCGGTGAGGTCCATGAGTTCTTTGTAGGGGGCAAGTCGCATCCCAGATACAAGGAAATTGTGTTGATGCTGCAAGAGATATCAAGGAAGTTGAGATTGGCTGGGTATACAGCTAAGACAAACGAGGTGATGTTCAATATTGAAGAAGAGGAGAAAGAGGATGCTCTGCGCTTGCACAGCGAGAAATTGGCCATTGCATTTGGGCTGATTGCGCTAGATGAAGGCACCTGCATCAGGATTGTGAAAAACTTAAGAGTGTGCTGGGATTGCCATGATACAAGCAAGTTGATATCAAGGGTGTTTCAGAGGGAGATCATCCTGAGAGACAGGAACCGATTTCACCACTTCAAAGATGGCAACTGCTCCTGCAAGGACTTCTGGTGATGCGGGATTATCATATTGGAAATGTATGATCAGTCCAGCTTTATCAGAAGGGACTATATTTGACTGTCTTTCCATACTTGAAGTTGATAGTTGGTTGCCGCTTGTTCTTAGTCTCAAAATCTCGACGAGGACATGGAGAACATGGGAGTTCATGGCCTTCTGGCACAATGTAAAGCATTTGGGTAACTTACCACCAGTGAAGCTGCTTCTGATTCTTATCTACAGCTCAACAATGTTATGTTGCTAAACTGATTTCTTGCTGTTGTAGTGTCGAAGCAATGAATTTGCTGTTGCTGCCAATGATAGACAGGTGCTGCTGAAGCTTTAAATTCAAAGGAAAATGAGGCTCCTTTGCCTGCGATGGTGTACTTTAAGAACATGTTTTGCTCTGAGTCACAAACCCACCTGCCAATTGATCCAATCTAGGAGAATTGAATGATGGAATATATATCTTTCGTCAATTGAAATGGTTTGAAGTTATATCTCTGGTTCATTAGTGTCTTTGTCAGTTTGATGCCACATTGCTGATGTGGCTATAAATTGTTAATGCAGGATAGAGATCTCATCCTATTCCCTAATCTAGATGTACCATTCTAAGATCCCATGACATTCAGCAACAGGATAATTCTCTTCTTGGACTTCTGGTGAGCATTCTCTAAGTTAGTAGGTCTTAGACAACATATCTCAACTACAACTGAAGTTGCAAAGCTGACATCTGCAAGTCATGCTGAACCTATGCATTGGTGCTCTATACAAAATTAATAATAGTGTAGAAACATTAGCGAGAAGTTCAAATTGAGGAACTCGTTTGTATCCATCCACTGTTTAGGTCTCACACAGCGATTCACAAGAGCATCAACATCTACAATCACTGATACATTGTCATCCTAACGTGCATTGCTATATCATACTAATTTGATGAATATCTCACATCAATTTTCTGACGTTTATCTCTCCCTGTAGTCAATGTACCCCTTCACAGGGCCTACCAAAGTCAAAGCTTCGTTAAGAGCCTCCAATAAATACTCAGGGTGATCCTCTATCCATGCATGGCCATCTTGTCTGGGCAATTTGCATAGAATTTTTCCCACAATCTGCAGCAAATTGTTAGTATAGAGCCAGGTGCATAGTACATAAGCTAAAAGCCTAACAGGTATAAGCGAGTCGAATGGAAGAAAGTTGAAGGTCCATAGGAACATAAAATTTAAATTTAAATTGATATTGATAAAAAGATTTGTGTAGATGACCCTAAATGTTAAAAACTCACACGGTTTAAGCTCCTAGCTAATCAGATTTCTCATAAATCCGTAGGAAAATGTCTCTCATTGTTTCTAAAGATGTTAGAATACAAATACACATGCCAATTGCATATAAACATGAATATCCTGTCGGAAAGATGCTTATCATAGAAGTATGTATTGGTCACAACAAGAAAGACTGAGAATAAGAAAGACACAACTTCAGAAAATAAAACATATGCAGTCTGGAAACAAAGATAGATTTACTTGTTGATATGAAGTAGTGGCTGAGCTTCGAAATGGTGAACATAATACCTTTCGTGCATAACCACCATAAGCTATTCCACCAATATAGGCTTGTCTAGGATCAATTTGCTCATCTTCAATCCTCGCTTCTGAAGAATTGCCTACGACGTCTGCATGTTAAAGTATCACTTATCATTGCAATAACTCAAATCACTTTCTACAAACCTTTTGTCACAAAGCAAAATATCATGCTCAAGAAGACGTTATATAAGATGCTTTTAAGTTCCATGTTCCCGTGAAAATCAAACTATTACACAGCTGAGCCTCATTCACTGAACAAAGTGCCTCGCGAGTAATTAGGAAATCTCCTTACCATCAATATGGTTCGTCTGAAACAGCCCATATTTCTTTAAGCTCTCAATAGTGAAAGCATTAGTGCCACCAGCCAACTGATAAAACCCTACAAAGGGAAAATTTGAGTTATTGATGATGTTTCGAAGAAGTTAATTCAGTCATTGCTTGCATTTTTCATAAAAAAAATATCCTACATATCTACCATGAGGCTTGTTGCATGTAGCAGCCAACTGAACGGCAAAGGCAATTGCCTCTCTTGTTGCACCCTTGCCAATGTCTCCACTCATAGGGCGACCATCCAACTATAGTTAAGTAGGTAAGTTGGAATGTGTATACATTAACCAGAATGAGATGCATCCAAAGGAAACTACAACAGAAGTTCATAAACAAACGATATAAATATTATTATAACAAGTCTAAAAGATCTAAAATGGGCATATTCCTGTTTTGAATGTATTATCAGCTAACTAGGCTCATATGTAAATCTGTAAGGGTCCATTTGTAATTTTCATATTTGAAATAATATCTACATATCAGAAGAGGAACCTACTTAAGGTTCCATGAGGAAATAATTCCCCCTTAATTAACATGGTATTAGAGTTTAGTGGCTCTTCTTCACTATCTTCCACATTATCCAACACTGCTGTCTCCCATGTTATCCCAGGCTCCAGCAACATAGTCTTCTTTGTGTGTGTTTCCGCATGTCATCTGCTGTTCAACTGGTGATTTCTGGGTTGCTAACCCGAAATCATCATCATGCAGTTCTTGTTATCATTGCCAAAGCGTTGTCATTGCTACAATAGCACATTCTGTATGCATCGTTTTTCATACTGCTAACTCAGAATCAAAGTTGGAGGAAAAAAATGTATATAATCTTGCTTGGAGATAATTATCAGAGTTACTTTTAAACATGATCAATCTTACCCGTTGATATGCTGTCTATGAAATGTGTATTTACTGCAAATGAGGGTCTGGAAACACTATCAAATAATTCGAGTGACGTTTTAGTTTACATTGTAGACTGACCTGCCACAAATTGCAGCATTTGAGATGAGGCTGCATTGTCTCGTATATCATATTCATCACCCGTAAAGTTGATTCACCCACATTGGGCAAACTAACCTGAAACATTTTGTACATTGTCATAGATCAAATTTGCCAATTAAAAAGGTTAGTGGCTTGCATCATAATTAGAAAAATTACATTATCAACTTTGGGTTTCAGTTCAACTGGTTATCAAATGCAAAGAGGAATTTGCTTTCCTTACCAAATCACTCATTTTCTACTAGTTAACAAGTCAACAACTACAAACATATTATATCCCTGGGCTTTATAGTCACTCTACTTGTAATGAATTTATTCATTAATATAATTAATCTCGATTAATCATATCAACATTTGCTAAAAGAAATCCTTTGGCATGAAGGTCTTCCAGCCTAGTACATTACTGATTATACTTTAACAAACCATGGATAATTGATAGGAAGATTAAAAAGAAATGGCACCAAAAAATAAACCATCCGACAACTTGACTTACTGCCACTAGCTTTGCATTTTCAATCGAATCCACTAGGCTATCCCAAAGCAGGTTGAACAAATCAGTGCGCCTATCAAGTTTTGCAACATAAAAAACACTCCAAATCACCGAGATTAGAACAAGAAGTTCAAAGAGACCTCTAAAGTGAAAAATCAATAAGAACAAAAACCTTCCACTAGTATGTATCTCTATAGCATCAACATCACTCCTTTGCAAAAGCTTACTAGTAGTAGCAGGATCTCGGGCGTAAGTAGTAGCACCTAAAATCAACCAAATACATTATACATTTTATTCTTCTGATTGAGTACAATAAGAATTAGAAGAAGAGGAAAACACATCATACAGCATTAGAGGAAAAACTCATGAATGTATAATAAAACCGAAAGGAGATTTGAAGTAATAAAAGAGAAAGAGGTAATACTCACTTATTCTATCATATGGGCAGCTGGAAAAGCAGCGTCCACATCCATAACATCGTTCGGTTATAACTCCACCCTGGATAACAAACTAATAAACTGAAACCTAAGAATACAAATATGAACCTAAGTGAGGGTGGGAGAATAAGCACCTGCAGTTTATCCAGTCTATTGTTCTCTACTGAACCACCTCCCTCAACCACCCTCTGTATCACTATTGCAGAAGCAGGGCAAACTTTTTCGCATGGTCTAGGGCAATCAGAAGGGCAGTCCTCAGGATCAAATTCTGGGAATAGAGAATGGAGTAACACAGCATATTAAGATAGATAAATAGATCTAGAGAGGAATGCTAAATAGAAATATAAGAGAAGTATGAGAAATGGTGATCATAAATATCACCTATGTAGACATTGTATATCATAATTATCACCCATGCAACAACATATTCTAGGCTTTTTACCTTCCATTTTCCTTAAAAAAAAAACGAAGGTAAATTACAAGAGACACAAAAAAAAGGAAGAGAGAAACCATAATTCACTGACATAAATGTGGTCATCAGAAATACCTTCCCTTATCTTGACTCATTAATGTGAACTAACAGTGTATCATAAAACCATTATACTTCCCATGAACATACGGAAGAAACAATGAACAACAAACATCCAATACTAGGCTTAAGAAGAATAAACAAATACAGAAGATAGAATTAAAAACCTCAATAATTTAGGGATGAAGAAAACAAATTTGCATTTTTTTTGTTACCTACCTCAACACATGTAGCTAAAGGGTTATTAATGAACACAACAATGCAAAATAATTATTAAAAAATAACACAATTTAAACATGAACATAACCACACAGGCGACAAATGAATGAAAAATCACACAATAGAAAAGAGACTGATGATCTAGAGAAGATGACGAGTGGTGCAGCAATTGAGAACTTTGGTAATGCAATATTGATGCTGTGTGCTTCAAAAGCATGTGATGTCTTTCTTAGCTTTCCTCAAACTGAAGATAACACAGATCTGAAGTTTGCAAAGATAGAAACAAATTGAAGGAGTGTAGAGATTAAAATAGAAACGAGGATAAAAATATCAGGAGAGAAAGAGATCATAAAGATAGGGGAAGGAGATCTCACTACATGGAACATCTTCCTAAACACGCATGAATAACGTAATCGACCATTTATCAACTGCGCGCATTAAAAGTACCAGCTTTGCGGAAATGGACGTCTTCCTTATCATCGTTAACACTAATCATCACCCAGGGCCTCTTGACCGTTGCTATCGACATTGCGGCATCAATGCCCTCATTAACAGCACCAACAACGGCCGCATCTGCTGCACAATCAATGCAATCGACTGCACATGTCCCCGTTATAAGGCGAGGCACCAATTTCTTGAAGGTTATTAATGGCATCTCAAAGAAACTTCTTTAATACCTCCAGCAAGTGTATACACAAGAGACAAATTCCTGACATCCGCGGCATCCTGTCGAAGAAAGAAAGACGCGAAGGAAATCATCGGAAAGAAACGCGAGATTTTCGTTCCACGAGGTAAGGAAGAAAGAACGAACCTCAAAACTTGCGCCGCAAATGAGCTTAACCCAATTCCCGTAGCGAAGAGACTGAATGGGAGAGGGGATCGGCGAGTTAGGAAGGCTCTTCACAGTGGAGAGGACGAGAGCTTTGATGTCATTGAGATGACCCCGTAGATCGGAGCGACCGAGCGAGGGGACGAGGGAAGAGGAAGCGGGAGAGTAGCTGGCGAAGGCTACCGGAGAAGGCATCGATCAATGGACGGCGGCGGAGCGTCGACGGGAGCAGAAGAGGCTTGCGGATAATCGTCGAAATCAAAAAATTTTGTTTGAGCAACTTATAATATTTTATTAGATTATCTATAAATCGAATTCTATTTATTTATTTTTCATAATTTTAATATAAATATATTTAATTAAAATTCAAATAACTCGAACCGAATTTAAATTTCACTCGAATTCAAATTCAAATTTTATTCCGAACTACGCATATCAATATTTTATACTATTCAATTCCATAGGAACTTGTTCTAAAATTCCCATGCAAATCTAACATTCAGTCCTATGTCAATTTTTTTTTCTTTTCGATACCTTACTAAATCAATTTATTTATTTCAACTCCCTAACCTATGCAAAATTATAAATTTATCCTTCTTATTAAATTAAAACCTACTTATTTCTTCTTTCTCTCTCAACTATCTCCCTTTACTTCAAGCCTATGCAAAATTTATTTGTTTCAACTCCCTCCCCT
>JBBMJZ010394797.1:0-14085 GCA_037833815.1 Zingiber zerumbet | reverse complement strand
CCCTATAGTTTGCACAATTTTGTATGTCTCCCTTGTTCTTATATAAGGGAACTAGAGTACTTATCCTCCATTGATCAAGCATTTTTTTCGTTTTCAATATCATGTTAAATAATTTTATAAGTCATTCAATACCTTGTTTCCCTAGACACTTCCATACCTCTATCGGAATATCATCTGGTCTAACGGCTTTTCCATTGTGCATCTCATTTAAAGTTTGTTTTCCTTCTGAAGTTTGAATTCTACGATAAAAATTAAAATTTCTATGCTCATTTAACCTACTTAAATTACCTAAGTTGGTCACCTAAACCTTCATTAGAAAGTTAATGAAAATACTTCTTCCATCGCTCTTTTATTTCTTCATCGTTTACTAATACCCTATTACATTCATCTTTAATACCTTTTATTTGGCTAAGATCTCTTGTTTTCCTTTCTCTCACTTTAGCTATTTTATAAATGTCTCTTTTCCCATTCATTAAGAGACTTTGCAATGAGAAAAAAAAAAAGGCAAGTACAATTAGTACCAAAATGGCTCATAATTATTTAATCAAAAAAATAATGAGAGTATTAATCGGGATTTTATAGCAACAGTAAATTAAATGGCAAAAAGCACCTTGAAGCTAGCATGAACCATCCATTTGTAAATGCTCCTTCATATGGCCATTCTTAGTGGAAATTAACTCAGATTATATGTAACAGATAGTGTACAAGATGGTGAGCTATCTCCAGAGGAGAAGGAATGCAAAAACAGCATAGATCAATTGTGACAATAAGCCTAACCAATCAAGTTATTTAACAAAAAGGAACCTCTTTCCGGTGATCTCTCATGACCAGCTTCTCCTCTTCAAAATATCGTAAAATACGCCGAAGCTGCTTTGCATGAAGCTTCAACGTTTTTGCCAAATCTTCTTCCCTCACCCACTGGCGTCTGGTAAACACAAGGATGAATATATGCCAATCTACATTTTGATCATAATCATTAATCCATAAAGGAAATCAATGGAACAACATAGACATTTATATGTTGTAAAAAAAAAATTGAAATTTTCCATCTCGAGGTAATAAACTATGTTCCTAGCATGCTTATCTTTTTTTCACTGTCACCTAAATTATGTTGCAAACACAAGTATCTAAGAGAAGCCTAAGGCACACCTCCCAAAAGTCTATTTAGACCTTGCTTTCTATGGTAGAGAGGATTTTCTTTCGAGACAATTCACTAACTCGAACCTATTGAAACCCACTTAGTACAAAGACTTGGGTTCAGCTGAATTAAGATGGTAAAGGGGCTTGGACATTTCCAGCCAGTGAAAACTAGTCCATTGTTTCTACATTTGGAAACTTCATAGCTCTATATGGCATATCCGAACACGACGAAGGAAGGCTAGTCCATCTCAACCAGACACCTCTACTTCATCTGGGAACTCAACGAAGGCGTTCCAAACGTCCGACTAAGCTGAGGTCGTACCTGGTAAGGGCGTCGAGGACTATAACGGCCATGCCTCGGTTGTCGCCTCTGCCGTTCTTGGGCTGGTTGTCTCCCTTGAGAGAGACGTCATCGTAGAACGCCCTCGCCGCGAGCTTCACCAGTCTGAACCCACAACGTGACCCAACATCAACAAGGCGAAAAATTAAAAACCGGCATGAAGAGACAGGACAAAATAAAACCCTAGTCTGCCGTGCGAGGAGGAGGAGGTAGAAGAGATGGAAGAAGTGACCTGGTGAAGGGATCCAAGCTCATGGTGGAAGGAGAAGTAGCGGAAGCTCAGCTCAGCCGCCGTCAGTCCCCTTTGAGGCGGTGTCGTGTGGAGAAAGATCTGGTGCTCTGGTTCTTTCGAATAAGAAGACTTCGAAGGCGTCGAGCGAGTCAATGCTTGCTGCTGTTTTGACTAATTTAACCCCGTGATTTGGTAGAAAGCAGATCATTGGTCAGGATGAGTATGGTTGATTTAACGATTTATTTAAGAAATTAAGAAGTAAATGGAAAATTTTGCGTTTTGCATTCTAAATAAACGGAGCTACCAAATTTTATTCATCTCGATCCAGAATTTTAAAAAATAAAAAGAAAACAATTGACGCAAAGCTAATTAAATCACTCTGAATCGAATATACAATAATGACGTAGAGATTTAAGAACTTCGTTCGTTTCATGTCATCGTGAATCATTGGTTCAACTTGTCTATGATCTTCGATAACGATGAGATTGTGCCGCAAACGGAAGAGCTCGCTCCGATTGTGATGATCAGAATGCACAGCAAGCCCTACGAATCAAGATATATTTGATATATAAATTATCGTAGAAAAGTAAAAGTAAGATGATGAAAAATTAATAGCATTAAATCGGAAAGTAATAATGATTTTAGAAAAAAAGGAATTGTAAGATGATGATTTGTTTGCAACCAATAAAATTTACTGGAGAGTTATAAATTCACATAATTGCTAACGTTCACATAATTCACATAGTTACAAAATTATTTAAGCCTTAATTATTATTATTTGCATCTATTTTTATTTATATTTTAAAAAATGAAACATAATATACATTTTATTAACTAGGCCAATGTCTTAACTTATTTTAGTATTGGTCAATTCAACTAAAGATTGGGTTTTATTTACATAAGCTTTTTAATAAATAAATTTTAACAAATTAAATAAAATAAATAAATAAATAAAATGTGATCGGATTTAATCTTATGTGGTTTTCTTAATAGTGCTAATCAATCAAACAATAAGATTACCTGAGTCCTTGTAACTTTTCTTCGAAGTATGCTCAAAAAGCAAACGCATGGAAGAATCAAAGACTGCAACAGTATGATGACAAATAGGAAAAGTAGATCATTTTTTATGAACATTGTGACAAAATGATTTTGCTTCTAATAAAAACATTCATAACTTACCACGAGCATTGTAAGCGAAGACCCAACCAAAGCCATCACCAATCCTGATGTCAACAAGATTATAAGTTCGATCGAATATTTAAAAATAGAAAACAACGTTGGAGGAAATGAATTCTCATTTAGGCAAAGAAGTGGGACCTTTGGTTCGAACCAAATCCCCAAGATTTATAGCAAATTTACAGTATTTACATACAAACTCACCAAAGAAAGGAACGGAAAGGGCCACACATAGTGTAGAAAGAACAAGTGCTGTTCTTATCATAATGGGATATAAAAACGTCTTCATGTGGTTTGATGGAATCAATTCCTCCAAACTCATTGCCAAAGGGATGATAGTCAACGCATATGTGTTCTTGAGTCAAGGTAAATAAAGATCCTTGTGATATCTGAAATAAATTATGTGATGAACTAACATAAAATAAATGCAAGTAGTAAAGAACAACAGTTCGTATTATTCATCAGGTTAAATGGAGTAGTTGTTAAAGGATATTTAGTAATTGGATTCACCACCTACAAAGAAAGGCCAAAGAGATAGCATCAGTTTCTAGCTAATTGTTTCCGTACTAAGTTGCATAAGAATGTCAAGGTGTAAGCATTACTGTAGTCCAAACAGCGATTTTGGAGGCGACAAGATTCTGTGGCATATTCAGTGTGAATTGTGACATGGTCGATTCCCCAAACATAGTGTAGCCCAATGCAGCAGCCCCGGCAAACAAGAGAGTGCAAACTGCAAAACTACATATACAAGATTGGGAGAGTGTCACTGTTTTACATTGTATATATGTTTCTAGAAATACGAGTGACAGTAAGTTGACGTATTGAATTATGATTCACTCACCATGTAAAGAGCACAATTGGGAACTGAGTAGGTTTCTTCAACGAGGAATATATGTTTGGGAAGACAGCATGACCGGAGTAGCAATAGCCATATATGCCAATAGCAATAGGAATACCTTGTAGGTTTAGGAGAGTTCCCTTATTTTCGAAACCCACTTTATCAAATGCACCTTCCCAAAACAAGCTCATGACTACTAGCACAGACGCAATGACTCCTCCAACTGCCAAGTGTTGACAAAGAAATAACTTGAAGCAATTTTACTTCATTTATGCTGAAAGTTCATATTTTTCCGTAAATTAAGATCAAGTAATTATTTTGTATCGTAAGATATAGTCACCTGATATGTAACTAAGAAGACTTAGATCTCGGAGCCATGTTGTGGGAAGAACTACAAGAGTGGTAAATATAGCAAAGAGTAGATGAGAGTCCATATGTATTCCACCTAAATCCAGATGAGCATTTGGAAACAATGATGACAAGTTATCCCTCTCTAATAGAATGTACTCAATACAGCAAGCCTGCAAAATTTATAAATGAAAAGTGATTAATAATTGGAAATATCAATTTATTTAATAAAAAGTAAAAAATTATGAATAAAACCTAACAAGATGCTTCTAATGTAATAAGGAAGCCCTATGTCGATGTTTTCTTCCCTTATTGACAAATTGAAGCGTCAGTGTGAGGGGTGGTTTAGGATTCATGTTATGTTACTCCTTTTTCCTATTCTAGGTGGTGAGTTTCTATAAAACCTTCTTGTAGTTTTGGTAGTGATCATTATAAGGGGCTATTAAACGAAAACTTCATGTGATTGTGATAGCAATTCCGAAAGAATGAATGAAAGAAAGAAAGAATAAAATAGTGAATATTGAATAACTATTTTTATAATTGTTTCATATGGATATTATAAAGTAAAGGAATATTTTCACAATGAAAAAATATCCTGTAATTTTTTTTCGCCAAATTGTTTAACCAACACAATATACCTAGTATAGTGCAACAATCTAGCTTGTCTGTCTAATCCAACTTATTTATTGGTTAGCCTTCCTTGTTACCCTAGTTGATCCATTTGCTTACTCAGCTTGTCCTGACAAGCCAACCCACTCATTCGACCAACTCATTTGATTTAATCAATTCTACTAGCTCATTCAGCCAATTTTGCCTATTCACCTCAACTAGTTGACCTATTTAGCTAAACCAACTTGACCAGTCAATCATCTAACTTAACTTGGGCGGTGTGATCACCCCAATTGAATTGCTTGGTTCAACCAACTCCATTAGCATACCAGCTTACTATGGCCTTATTATGTTTGAGAGATGTCATAAGGCAATTGTCTTATGGTTTGTACTATTTATTTTGATAAATATAGATTCACTATTTGAGTGCACTTTACTTATGTATTTGAATGGTCTTAGACTTATTTACTGAATATCCGCAATACGACTCATAGCATGAGAGAACTTGTGATTGGATCACAACTAGTGAAAGTCTCTACATATGTAATTATGAGAGTATTGAAACATTCCCTAATCAATGAATTGATGTATTCGAATATCATCGATTCTGTGAGACTAACTCGAGTTTTACTCCTTGGTCTTACCAAGCAGTTGTTACTCACTAGTTGGAGGCATTGAGATGTTGAGAGTTAGAGGTAGATGCTAATTATAATAACTAGTCTATTGAAGTGACCTGCTGCAAGGCTTCATATGGTTCTCTAACTTATTGCGGCTTTAGTGCAAGTTTCTTTCGACTTGAGGTATTCAAATAACCTTGGTCATGGAGACTTGTACTTTGACATCTTAAGCAAAGCATCTCCTTGGAGATGTGAACCCGAGATGATTGGATATAAGTCGAAGTGTCTGAAGGTGTTTGGATAGTCCATAGAGGATTCACCGCTCCGTCCGAGGAGACTTATACCCTATGGCTACTTGTCAGAATTATTACTCAAAGTCTTTACAAAACATCACGTGTTAAAAGTATAAAACTCTTAGACACATGTAGGAGTAATTTGAATCCACAGGACGAGGAAGTATTACTTAGGCTAAGTGTGACGTAGTCAGTCTAGTGGGAACAGACACATAAACCATGTCCTAAACCAAGTGAGTATAAGACGAGTGAAAGGAATAAGGCAAGACTTTCTGTAGCTGCTGAAGGGTTCAGAACTAGTTCTGGAATCAACTGTGATTTTCCGATTTATTGGAGATCATGATATACTATTAGGTGTCACTCATAATCGAATCATAATTAAATAATTAATTATGGATGACCAAGATAAATCGGGAACTTATTGGGTCACACACTATGAGTATCTAAAAGATATAAAACAAATTTGAAAATTCGATTTTCAGATCAAGAGATAAGATATATATATATAAGTTGGAGAGAATAGAAGAACCAATTCATTATTTCGTAAATTTAGGTTTTTAGAAACCTAGCCCCTCTCTCCTCTCTCCTCTCTCCTCTCTCCTCTCTCCTCTCTCTGTTGTCGCCCACTACAAACCAAGAGGAAGAAGTTTTCTTCCTCAAGCTTTCCTTTCTTCTTCCTTCTCTTGGATCACATCGCCTCCCCGCTTGGCTAGTACCAATCCGAGGCAAACTTTGTTGCTCACCGGAGTTGTCTTGAAGATCTCGGCGTGGATACGAATAGAGGAGAGGTTCTACGCAAATCCATAAGGTACGCCTAGAATAATTATTATTCTTAAATTTTTGTTTTATGATTATGTCTGCATGATTGTATCCTACATGCGTGTGGTGTGTGTTGTAATAAAATATTTTTATTGTCATATTTTTGCTTCTGCTACATGTTTTGTGCAACGTGCTAAGCACACACCGCATCGGGTATACCCCAACAGAACTAAACGTACTTAGGTCATTTAGCCCAACCCACATAACTAGCACACTCATTCTAGACTCCTATGTCCAGCCATTTTGACCAATTCATCCAGCCCACTTGACATGGTTACCATGCTCAGTAATCAAGCCAACCCAAACCACTTTAGAGGAAAGAATTAAGTAAGAAGTAGATATTATTAGAAGAATGAAATAGTTAATAGATATTCCTAAAATGAATAATAAATAGTTATTATTTTTGAAAGGAATTACAATTCCACTAAAATTGATATTTCAGATTTATTTCAGAACCAAATATTACTTATTCTATGAAAACTCATACAAAGCAAATAGCTATTCCTATAAACCATACTATGAAGAAAGTTTGATTGAACAAGACGGTGAGTTCAAATGTTTTTTTTTTATTAAAAGATAATTTGAATTCAAGTGTAACTTACGTACAACTCGAGGTAGAGAACTATCTGCAATTTACAAAAAAGAAAAAAAAAATCAATAAGTATTAGTAGATTTGTTAAAAGGTAAAAGAACATGAGAAATTAATATGCTTTATACATACAGAAATGACAAGGCGACCAGCGGTGCCAAATGCAGCTTGACCAATGTCGGGATAAGTCTCAAGTCCTTCTTCACTATCCAAGCAACAGCGCAAAAGAATGCCAGTGTACCAGGAAAGCAAAGCAAATATGAGAAGTATGGACAAGCTGAGCCATCCTCCTTCTTTGACAGCATAAGGAGTTGAAAGAATTCCAACCCCACATAGCACATTAATTCCTAAACATAAGTTATACATAATTTTTGAACAATTGGTAATTCAACAGGGGGAGAAAAAGAGTAAGGCCTAATCCAGCAATCCAAAAATATAAGATATCTGATAAGTATTATATGTTTCACAAACAAGTCCAAACTTTATCGGTATTACATGAATAGGAAGGCAATTCAAATTAATAAGAAATTTAGGTTGAGTGCACACTGACCATTGAGCACCGCTTGTCCGTAGGAACAATTTTTGGCAATGGAAAATTCATGAGAGACCTTCTCTTGTATCTTCTCCAAGGAGGGCTTCCTTGATGGCAGTAACAGTGTATGTGAGCTCTGCCTTCTTTCAATTTCATCATGTTGTTCTTGATCGGCAACGGTGGTTGGTAACAAAGGCTTTATAAGTGATGTAATGATTTCTGGTGTGTGCTTGGCTGATCGAAATGAGGAAGAAATGAAGGAATTGGACAATCTGCTAAGCGATGGAGTCCCCAGAAATCCTATGGTCGGTGATGTTAGACTACTATACATGTCCATTGATTGCCTGGAACATTCAAGGGAAAATGGGTAGTAAACGTTAAATCTGAGCATCATCACACCACACATTATACAGCGTTAGAAACAATCAGACTATGCTTAACTAATGTAGATATATATAACCATCGTTGATTATAACTCAAGTAGTTGCAGGGAGATGCTAACAATTTTTAACTAACTACAGTTTTTTTAATCAATCTATTCAGAAGAAGCTGAACATTACAGATTTTTTTAAGAGAAGAACAACCTGCAATAGTCACCTGAATTACCTCCATTGATTACAATGATCGAAAACAAATTTATCACGTTCAAGATTTTCTTATTTATTCAAGTATTGCATCTGAAAGGGATAAACTAACACCATAGTATTCTACTGATACTATGATAAACTAACACCATAGTATACTACTGCATCCTACTAATTTAAATAATTAGGCTCGAGCTCGGCTCGATTTCTAATGAAGTCGGCTGGAGCTCGACTCAAGCACGGTCAACTTCGAACTTGAGTCGAGTTTTGATCGAGCCACTCGCGAGCGATTTAGCTCATTTGCACCCCTAACCATGACGTTGCAACCTATGGTGATTTGAGTCCTAGGCAACATGCGAATCTTCACCCTCTGTTTTTAAAATTTGAAAACTAATATTTTCAAATTAAAATATAATAATAATTGTATTTTTATAACTCCAACAATGTTTATTTACCATCATAAAAATTTAAATATAAAAAAATATATATAAAGATAATTCCCAAACTATTACTACTTTTCTAGTTGCAATTTTTTAATTGATACATATCTAGAAATTATAGAAATAAATTCTTCTATCAATATTATTTTTAATAATAAAATGTTAAAAATACATTTTAATATTTTAATATTAGATAATACTGGCTCAACAGGCCCATGTTACGCAAGTCTTGGCCCACGTTTTAGTAATTTAGTAGAGCATGGCGCCAAAAGAGCCAATTCAAGATATGAAAAGAAATGATTTAGACTGCATGTCCATGCTGTTTGCCAGTTCCTGGCGTGCAGACAGGGCAGGACTGTTTATTCCCACTTTTGCCCTACCTTGCAAACTGGCCCTAGCAATTTTCATGGCTTCGTTTGAGCAAATTCGTAGACCTTCAATGATCACAATATATTGTTGGGATCCTCAAGCTCATTCCATCCACCGTATTAGAATATTTTATGATAAAATAAATACAACAAGCCAAGCATACTACTGCTACATGTCATTCCCACGGTTTGGTTCAATTATTGCTAAGCTATGTCATCAAACACAAACTACGCTATTGCTTTGGTTTCTAGATTTCTTTGTGATACATGCTTAGAAGTATAATCCTCCTACGCCAACAAAGATGGTAGATCAAACAAAATCCAAGCATATGAGAGGACAAAAGGCAATCTCGACTGAATTCTAACAAAACTATTGAGATATATATATTTAACTTGAGAAACTTGTATCCCAGAGAACAGTGAAACTCAATAGAGTGAGATACCGCAGCATATAAGAGATTAGCTAAGCTTAGATAAAAATAAAGCTTATAGAAAAACTTCCTTGAAAGTTAATTTTGGCTATATTTTCGTTGAAAAAAAAAAGAAAGAGTTAATTTTGGTATTATTGAACATAGCGTTTTAATGGATGGAAACTAGCATTGAATAGGAATGACTGTCCCGCAATCCCATCAATTGCATCAACAAACGAAATAAATATTCCTTGCCAATTATCAGGGGAAAAAAACATCCAGGCTAATGATCTGTCGTATTGAAGAAGAAATACCCCAAAATAATAGGTCTCCGATAAAACCTTATCTCAGGCCCCAAATGGATCCAGATCGTACGGCCGGGAAGCAGGATCTTCCCTGCCGTCAGATCTCGATCATGGGTGAGGCATGGGGTTATCCAAAAGGTGTCCGTGGTACCTGTAACTTTGGGGCCAATTGGTGGAGTACGAACTTGGCCTGCTCCGGGGCGCACTGCCGCTATCGCCGTCGTCGTCGGGAGAAGAAGACGAATCGGAACTCTCGGAGTCCTCTTCGGCGGCGGATGGCGACTCTCTTCGCCCTCCCTCCTCGTTGACGCCATCCTCCGCCTCCTCCTCGCTCTCGATGAAGAGACTGCGATCGGACGCCAAGTTGCTCATCTCTCCCCTTCAATCCCACAAAAAACCACGCGCGCGCATCAGCCGAACGGTAGATCTAAAAACTAGTGAGGCACAAAAATGAAGATAAAGAGAGGATAGAACTTACTTGAAGTGGAGTGGAACCTCAAGAGCTGCCGCGATCTGAGAAGAAGCAGAGAGAAGTGTGGCGAAGCGAGACTGAAGAAGAATATCCGATGTGCATTTATAGTGGCAGATGATCAAATTACACTTTGATCCCTCAAGTATCCAAATGTGCTTCGCGTCCCCGAGTTACATAAAACGCGTTCTCCGCCTTAGTTTCTAAATTTATTTCATTTGAGTAAAAGAAATAATAGTCATGGCTGTCCTTTCAATAGTCGTCTACTTCCTTCCCATTGAGAGTCAAATTACGAGGGTATTTATTCTAATATATGGCCTTTATGAAAAAACAAAAAATAGATATTCAGTAAGATATTTTATATTTATTAAGAATTATTTTGAAAATTTATTATAGTAACTACTTGGCCAACTGGCGGAGTTACCTAAATTTATTTCATTATCGTAAAAAATGATTACTCAATCAAACATCTATGGTATTCCGTCTCATGTTAGTAAAGGAAAACAAATCATAAAATTAATTTATAGCAAGTAGGGGTGAGCAGTAAACCCGAAAATCGATTAATCCACTTATATCAATTCGAACTGAATCAAAAAAAGACAATCCACTGGATATATGGTCGTATATAGGGTCCTAATATTGCATTATATAATCTAGTAGGGTCAGATAGTTTTTTATACCAATAACCGAACCAACTCGATTCATCATCACCCCTACTTATAGCAACTACTGTTGATAAGCTGCTACACGTTGTAGCAGTTACTGTCGATAAGTTGCTACATGTTGTAGTAGCTATTTCGATAGTTACTACAATATGTAATGAGTAATGTCTATTATTATTTTAAAATATTATATTTTTTTATTTTATTGGATATAGGGTCAGATATCCAAATAACTAACAACTCGTCAAATATCTGATATATCAGAACCATCGAATATATGATCAAATATAGGGCCGAATATTGTATTATCTGATCTAATAAGACCGGATCGGATAATTTTTTATCTCAATAATTAAATCAATCCGATCCATGATCATCCATACGTACACGTCTTAAAAATTGAAATACCACGGGAACACCTAAATTGGTTTCATGAAATGTATGGGTGTTGTGTGAAATTTTGATTTAATCCAGTGGTCAAAAAAAAAAAAAATCTCGTCATTTAAACGCTATCAGGCAAAATATTAAAAAGGCCAACCCTAATTAATGCACCAGCATTATGCCAAAAAATAATTTATATATTGATACAATAATTTAAACTTTTTCTTTAATTGATAAAATATTTAAATATTTTTTAATTGGTATTAGATATTTAATTTATACTGATTAATTTTAGGCGTGACTTATTCAATTTTATAAATATTTTCCATTGATTATTAGAATAAATTAAAAAATATTTACAATAAATGACCATCAATCCACCATTCTTAGCTATTAAAAAAATTATATTAATTATATATAAATCATGTAAAACGATAAATTGCTTAGTATCCATACTCTTAAAAATATTAAATTAAGCTGGTATATTGAGGATAAGGCATTGTAGTCTTTAAAATGATAAACTTTCATCTATCAGAATATTTTAATAAATGATTTCATAAACAATAATTTTGATGTTCTAATGGACTTATCCAAATGATCACCTAATATAATATTATGTCAATTATTGTTATTATTAAATTATTGAAGTTTAAGATGTATGATTTATGCTCATATAATTAATTAGGCATATTTTGATATTAGTCAAAATTATTTTAATTTGATTAAAATTAATCAAACATTATTAGAATAGTTTTAATCAAACTCACTACAATATAAAGCCTGCTACAATAATATTGGATTAGGTATTTTGAATATGAGATATTTTTTGTTATTTTAAAATGAGAGTGTTTATTTTGAATAATAAAAATAAAGATGATTTTTAAATTTTTTGCCCAAATAATTGAGATGGAGATGTTGGATATCGATAAACGTTAAATATTGAGCACTGGTCCGCGAGATTTTGTCGGGGTCCTTAAATATATTTTATTACGGGCGATAAATGTGATATTTAATTCTATTTAAATAGTTATCTTATTAATTTCATAATTATATTATTTTAATTACTATTGTTATGTCTAGAAGGTGGAGAGATTGTTATAGGGATTATGGTATCGTGTTAGGATATCCAGATTATCATCCAGATATTAAATTTTTTTCCAAACGAGGGACATAACCAAAAAATATTGAATTTTTGGGCTAATCATCACGTATACTTTTCAATTTATCTTAATTATCGATGAAAAATTTTTATAGAGCTGAAACGATCATTATAAAAATAATCAACTGAACAAGCATAAATTATCAAAGTCGAGAGACAGACTACCATAAGCTAAAGTCGAGGCTTTCATCATGCTTCTTAGGAAGAAATGAAAAACGTTTTGGTGGAAAAAACAAACAAAACATCTCGTTTTCAAAAATATAAAGAATAATAATAACATCAAAATGTCTTCCTCCCTTTAGTACCCTGTTTATGTTGGGAACTTTACCCCTCTATCTTTCATTCGTATGATCGGACACACATCGATATCCAATCTGAAAGGAAGAGATTCTTCAAACTCAATTAAATAATTAATTATAAATATTTGGATAATCGAGTATGAATATATCCGGCTTAAACTTTAAATAAATTAATGGATCAGGGATAGGGATAGACTACTTGTTATAATAGTCGGAGTTATAATTTAAGTTAAGATAGATGGCCGGAGATTGTCTCCCATTTAACGCTCGATAGTTTGGTCATTTGCCCACTATTAAGAGTCTCCGGTTAATCTTCGGTTATCCGTCTCAATTTAAACTATAATTTGAGACGACGATGAATTCAGGGAGAAATGGTAACTAACTACGGTCGAATCATGACAATAATTGCAAATGATTTACCTCCCGATCTATTTTTTTTTTTAACCATAGATTCTGATATTAAATTGAATGACTTTCAACAAGAAGTAAACAGGGTCATTGTCGGGAAGAAAACAAGGGTTATTTAAGGAGACAGACACCAATCAATGGGAGGATCTTGTAAATTGATTGCGAACGGATAATTATCAAAGTTTGGATGTTGAAAAAAATATGGAAATAAAAAGATGAAGTTAATAATTTAGAAGAGGACAAAAAAAATTGTCTGGCTGGGCGTCCAGGTTGGTTTTGTTCTTTTCTGTATCGCCTAATGTTTTAAATTGGCGTCCGGTCGCTTCCAAGATACATTTTTTTTCCTACATTCTACTAACAGTGCGGAGATTTTAGTATTATCCATTCATATATTTTTCATAATTTTTAAAAATACACCCCGACTATAATACATTAGAAGGATGTCCAATTACCATCCAAATATCTATAATTCAATTTTTAAATACGATATATTAATAGAGATATTTCTCAATTTATTTTAATAGCGGATGAAAATTTTTATAGAATTAAATTGATCACTTCACATTTAATTTTAACTGATCTATTTAATTATTTTTAAATAATTTTTAAAATTATGTTATGATTAGTTAAATAATATCTGAATAATAATAATAATAAAATAATAATTTTAAAAATATGCATTACATTTGCCCTGTACATTTTCATTATTTGATGTCCAATTTTATTTTTTTCACATTTAATTTTCCTAAGTTCGTTTAAAAATTTATAACTCTTAAGTTTACCGTGCATTAATTTTAATTTGAAATTATTTAATTAATTAATAATTTTTAGATAAACTTAAGTAATGAAGCTGAAATTGGTTGTTGGATATACCGTATTTAAAAAATTTAATATTTTAAAATTGACAGAGTTTTATGAATTCATAACGATGTTAGTTAGTTAATATTATTAATTTATATCTTATAATAAATTTATGATAAATTTTATTATATTTTTATAAATATTTTATTGAATTGAGTATGGACCAACTAATTCATTGGTAAAATTTTATGGATCCTACCTGTTAT
>JBBMJZ010394752.1:0-14090 GCA_037833815.1 Zingiber zerumbet | reverse complement strand
GTCATATTTCTCAATATCCTTTTGAGAGATGGTGTCACTGACACGAGGCATGGTCAACAGGCGGATCGTACGGCGGAAGCTTCTACTGTCTTGTCAGGATATACAATACCTGTTAAGGTATGGTGTCAGAGGCACTTTCCTGACAGGTCCTTTCATAGGACACATTGGAGAATGTGCTCATGCCTCGAGTAGTGTGCACGTCACCCACCAAGGTTCTATATAAAGGTGGGTTCATACACCGGCGAAGGTACGCGTGATTCACTAATTGCACTTGTGTTGCTCCACTTTCTTCTACAGTTCCGGTGATTGACTTGAGCGTCAAAGGGTCAACGTCGGGACCCCTTCCCTGGCTTGGCACTGACATTGCTTGTTTTGTAGAGTGGGGCGCGATCTACTTCCAGTCAGTGCAGCAACCACATCTCCAGCTAGCTGCCTTCCCGTTTTCAAACAGGATCAGTAATGTTAGAGCAAAATAACTTAATTAAACAACATGCCTCAAAGGAGACAACAAAACCAATGATGTCACTTAATAATCATTCTGTAACTAGAGGCCAAATAAATAATAAAGAGGGGGAATAAGCACAAATTTGATAAGTGGGTCAATAATAGTTGTGCATGAATTTATATTTCTCTAAACCTCAACTAGCATATAAATGAGCCAAAGTCCCATCTAAATCACTATGAGCCACTCTAAATCTCATAGTTGGGCTTCTAGAGCTTGCCATTTTTCACCCTTGCTCATTTGCTAAACATTGACCTTTACCAACATAGATTCATCATTATTTTCCAACCGTCTTTAAGCATATATATCACTTTGATAGTATTACAGTTGTTTTATATCATTGGACTTATGGGTTTTCAACTATTCTCCAACATTATGCAGAGGTATGCCACATTCGATCAAATGTGAGTACAACTATCATAACGCTTGAACTTTGAACACTTACTAGCGACTGAGCTAGCTAACATAATGCTATCGAGAGAGCTAGTTTAGGTCTTAACGTAGAATTCATTTTATTTGTTCACTTAGCCATTAAGCATATTATGTATATAGCATGCTCACGGTTATATACTTTGTTTCAACACTGGCCAATTTTGGACTTAGAAATACTTACAGCTACAAGGGAACTTCAGTGGGCATGTACTAGCATGCAGACACATTTGATTATTAGAGCAGTAAAAAAATAGAAATTTGATTTTCAGATTATTACATTTTACTATTAACACACGCGTGATCCTTGTTTGTGTTTTGAAGTAGGCCCTGAGTTTTGCAGTAACAAGTTTTATAGGTATTTATACCTAAGACGCTAACAACTGCTTGCTGAGGTCACTTGGTAAGGTTGATAGAGATTTGTGATTCACGTCATACTTAGCCACATAAATGTTTTGCAGTCTTTGTTTAATTTGGTTCCCTAATTATTTTCGTAGTTGTCTATCCATGTATCTAACACATGAAGACACAACTAGTTCCATGCAACATATGGAAATACTTATCAACCTAAAGCATAACAGCAAGATAAAAGTAGTCAGTATTAACATGAAAAAGGATAAGAAAAAAATAGTGGCCAAAACTTTTGTATTTCAATGACCACATTGATAGAGAACACTTACCTTAAGAACTTTCAGTTCCAATTTTGTGATTTCTCGGCCATTTATATACACTTGTGTGTTGCCATTGCTTGCATCAACTTGCAACTTACCTCCTACATTAAGTTTCGAGCTAATAATCCTGTCAGGTTTCTCACCTTCCTGCCAAATAGAAACAAAAATTGTATTTTTCTAATGGATGCACAGCAGGAAAAAGAAAGAGAAGTTGCACAAATGGAACCTGAAAGTAATCAAACTGAGCAACATTCTACAACCAGGAAGTTCAAAAATGACAGGAATAACTAAAAAGGATATATATTTTGCCTAATGCTTTATCCTCTACTCTACTTACCCTTTGGGGTTAAAAAGGGTTGCTGGGCTATGAAATACTATGATCTAAACCATAGCACAATTCATTAATCCTTGAGATTATAATATCTCGAGTCCTCGAGTTTCATCTTCTAATAAATTAATGATAAAGTAGCAAGGCAAGATAAGGGGCAAATACTTTACCTTCCCCCAGAACCCTGAATCCTTGTCATACCAATATCTCCCAGGTCTGAGTTTCTGGGGTGGCATCGAGCACCCCAATACCTCATCAAGCTCCTCCTGCCGCAAGGGTCTTCCATTGACAACCAATTGTTGGGGCCTGACCTGGTTCGCGGCGCATTCCCTTTCCGCCTTCATGACCTGCCTGATCTCCAACGGGCCACAAAGCTTGGACAACATCTTTGAGCACTTACCCAGACCCGATCTCTTAGATTCGTCAATCGGCTGGCCAATGCAACCTACGCATTTCCTCCCCTCCGGCATCGATCCCATGGCCTTGAGAACACAGTTGCTGCAGTACCTCGCATCGCACACCAAGCAAGCCTCCCTGTCCTTCAAAATGTTACCTTTTCCACATCGGCAACAAACGCCCTTTTTCCTCTCCTTCACCGGCGAAGGAGCTGGAGATGCAGCTTTGGCACTGCCGGCGACGTCCTCCTCCGAACTCGTCTCCCCTCCAAGCACGACCTCCCCGGATGGCGGATGAATCAGGGAGCCGGAGAAGGATCCAGCACGACGCGCCGAGGATGTCCTAGGTTCGGAATGCAAAACGCTGCCGACAGGCTCCGCCGGCGCGCAAGCGACGGAGGAAGACCTATTCCTGTCAGCAGGCGTTCGCCGCGGCGGGTCGCTGCTCCTACGGCGGTTAAACCGAGTCCCTCCTACGTTGGAGTGGCCAAAGCCATCAAAGACGGAAGAACCAGACGCACCGTGAAGGTCCAAAATCTCCGCCTCGTGACCGCGGCGGGGATCCGGCGGTAGATCATGCCCGATGGCGATGGAGTAATCCAGATGTTCCTCATCGGGGATCGGTGCTCCGGGAGGTATCAACCTTCGGAGCGCCACCTCCCACGAACTCTCCGCCTCCGTCACCTCCTCCGCTGCAGGCGGCATCTGCGCTTACGTCTCTACGGAAGGTCCCGCGGAAAGTTAATGTCCGAGGCCGCCGGCCGGCGTCATCAATGCACCTCGGAGAGGGGATGCGACGATCCAACGGGCGAGCGAGCGAGCGCGGCCGCGAGCAGAGCAGCCGATGCGGGGAGTTGGAGCAGCAACGTATGGTCATTTAACGGCGTTGAGGCTCGACAGAAACGGCTACTAACGGCAGGAGACATCGACTTTTCACTTAATAAAAGTACAGATCGACAGCCATAATGACCATAATACCCTTCCCCTATCGCACTCGCGCTGCGAAAATTATTGGTAAATTATTTAAATGTCGAGCCCACGATTGGTAATGGAGCTTTGGATACGCTGTCGATGAAGTGATGATGGCGGCAGATGTCGCGCGTGTCGTGTCGCCGTTTACTTGCCGAGAGTTGACGGCGCGATTGGAGCAGAAGCCCAGCAGACGTGCGGAGGACGGTGGAAAAGCAACGATGGGGGAGGTCCGTGGCGACAGAATCAGAGCCGTCCAATTATGTGGGTACGGAATGGCAGGAAAACGTCAGTCGTCAGATCGAAGGACTGTCCCGTTTCTCATGGGGAGATTGGACGGACCGGTCCAGACATGAGGCAGGCTATTCGTTCCCTTCGATTCGAAGGAAGAATCGACGTGGCGAACGCACTGACGTCATAAATTGTCTGAGTACTCAGCGAGCTCAGCGTCGTCGCACGTGACGAGACCGAGTTCCCACTTTCAAACTGTTGCAAAAGAGGTTTAGCGAGTAAATTACATCGTTCAAATTGATGAAATAAGCGGAAACACTTAAACAAACCATAGAGTGGCCTTCCGGAGCAGGGCAACGGGGGGTGGCCTCTCATTCCTTATATGAATTATTCTTTTAAAAAATAATATATTTTTTCAAACAAAATATTACTATCCTAATAAAAATCTAACATAATTTTTTTAAAAAAATAAATAAATAAGTTTTGATAAATTATAATATATAAGAATTTACCTATTTAATATATGATATGATTTGGTCTAAGATTAGAGGATAAGAGTATGTCATTACGTGTTTACGGCTGAGTTCTTTAAGTAGATCAGTTGTGTGTCAAGTTAATTTTTACTGAATTAATTTTTGTAAGGTTGTCTTTTGCTACGTCAAATAATCTATGAACTATAGCAAAGATCTCCAATGCTAACTTCTAAAAGAATTAAAAAGATATTAGAAGAAGGCTAAAGTGTACCTTGATGTACCTATCCGATACTCAAATTAGATTAGGAAAGAACAAATATGGTAGTAAAGAGATAACAATAAATACTATTTCCTAGTGTATTTCTTAACATTGTTTCTATTACCTTATATGGATGATAAAAGTGGTATCTTGATCTTTAAAGGATGAATTTTTTTCCTTTCCCTTAAAAAACTATTATCTTATATAGATGGTAAAGTGATATTTTGATCTTTAGAGGATGAATCTCATTCATCTCCACCAGAAGACCTCATTTTCTATAACTAGTATTTTGCTCTAAATTACTACAGTTTTTTGCGACTATCGCTGCCCTACATAATAGTTGTGTCTTTTGGGATCATTGGCAACTTGTGTAACAGGTATATCCCAGTGGGCTATTGATTACTTGTATAATGGTCACGTCCTTGCTATTGATTACTTGTGTAATGGTCACGTCCTTGACTGCTCGATCTAGATGTGACTCAAATTGACTCAAACTAAGTTTGGCTAAGAAGTTGACTATTCTAATTTTAGTTTAGACATGAATCGCACTACCTTGACTTCCCAAATAAGACAGATTAAAGACTACATTGACTAAATCGTGAAGAGAGTTGAGCTAATCGAACTATGGACCACATGGTACCGTTATCTCTATTACATCATGATAATTTAAATAAAAAATATTAATTAATTTTTAATATTCTTTCTTAGTAATATAGAAATAATAAATATTCATTTGCCCTTTAATATGTTTGGGGCAATATTCTGATTGGTCTTTTTGTATTTTTTTTTTTTAATTTTTATCGTAGCAAATTTTTCCAAATGAAATGACAATATTTACCTATTTAATCCGGTGCCATTAGGTATCAAATTAAATGTCTCGTATTATCAATATATCAAGTATTTAGTCGAATTTCAGACGCCCACTATAAAAATTATATACAATAATTATTTTTTTTAATATAAATGGTAAATTTGATGCTTAAATTACTATGTGACATATTTTTTTGCTATTAAATATACTTAGCAGATATACTTAAATTAATGGAATGGATATGAATACACGATGTCATCACTTTTATTTGTTTTTTTTTCAAAAACACCCCTTTAAATAGATTAAATCTCGTATTTTCCAATTTTAATATCATTTTCATATCCTTTCAATTTTAAATTAAATTCACTTTATAAAAAAGGACAATCAAACCCACCTACACGAGTTCACGGCACAATGAACGTGTCGAAATCTGTGGGAGTTCATTTCTGGTATGTTTTTTAGAGAAGCCCTTTACATATATTAAATCTCACTAGCTCGTCACTGCGATTTACTGCTTCCGGAATGGATTTACGCCCTGCCTATTTAACGCAAAGACCAGTAATGAGGAGGAATAGAAAAGGGACGAGATCTGATCGCATCAACAGACTCCCCCGCGCCGTCCGTGCCATTTCGGCCCCCTCGTAACCCCCTTCTCCCACCCTCCCCGAGTCCTCGTCCTCCCGATTACGATCGCTCCCGGCGCCTGTAAGAATCCAATCCGATCCCCATCCGACGTCCCATCGATCGCCGTCCTCCACCCCGCTCCGTCGTTGATCTCCACGCCGCGGTGGATGACGAACACGAACGCAGGCGGATCTGCGAGGATTTGTTGCCAAGGAGAGTGAGAGTGTGGGCAGGGTGATACACGATGCCTGGACTCTTAACAAGATGCGCTGAATTGTTGTCGCCCGCCCGATCCGCGTCATCGGACGGCATCTGGTCCAGGCACCGCGATAGCATCTCATTTGATCAGCTGCAGAAGGTAAATCGGAGGAATGGATTGGTTTAGTTTCTTGATTCGGTTTCTTTTCGTTTTTTTTTCTACATAGTTATTGATTTGGAATTTTTTTTTCTTTCTTGTTTTTCTTGATCTTTCTTGGAGGTTAGCCCTTTTGTTTGGTTCTAGATCAGGTAGTTCACTTATAGTGCAAACATTTTGTTTCAATCGGATTTCAGCCAGAATTTACGGCAATATTTTCCATATAATGTGTTTTTTCACAATTTCGTTTGGATCTGTGAAACGTTGGCGCAGAATCTTGAGGCCTAGCTATTAGTTTGACAGCATATCTTGACCTGTTTAATCCATGTTTACCGTGAGAATCATAAATTTTGATCAAAGGTCAGTGATATTTCTTGTATTGCATGTATTGGCTCTCGACAAGTGAATTGGGTTCCAGAATTCTTTGTTTTATTGATTGATGCAAAGGGTACAATGTTAAATCTCTTAATCTATATGTTGTTCATATGGATGTCTATCCGTGAATGACATTTTAATTCATTTGTTCTTCACAGTCTGCATATTTTATTTTTATAGTCATTGATTTTATATCTTGCAAATGATTTAACATGGCAAATGTTAATCTTGTTGACAATGTAAATGAATTAGTTCTGGAGTGATCTATCCCTTCATGCTCGAAAGGAGTTCCTGAGGCTCGATAAACAGACTTTATTTGAACAAGCTAGGAGGAACCTCTACTGTTCCAGATGCAATGGGTTGCTTCTGGAAGGCTTTTCGCAAATTGTAAACTATGGGAAGTCAATGCAACAGGAAGGCTCTGATTTTCAACTTTCAGATAGAGCTGGGAATTGCCAATCCCAGAACCATAGTGACATAGATGAGGTACAGGATCCATCACTGCATCCTTGGGGTGGTCTGACAACAACTAAGCATGGTATTCTCACAGTTCTTGACTGCTTTGTTGGGGCAAGGTCACTGAAGCCACTGCAAAATGTATGTTGTTCTTGCTATTGTTATCATATCTCAAGGACTTCAAATGCTCATGCTTTTCATTTTATACTCTTCATATTCGTTCTCACTTTTTTCCCTCATGCTTTCCTGTCCATATAGTATATAGATATTTAAGTGTCTTGATGCATTATTACTTTTTTTCTTAATTATTATTTTCTTGATTGTTGTTTTCTTGAAGTTTTACACTTCAAGTTTTTGTAATTGTGTAGGCGTTTGATAGTGCTCAAGCTAGGGAACACGAACGTGAATTACTTTATCCGGATGCTTGTGGAGGTGGAGGCAGGGGTTGGATTAGCCAAGGGATTGCTAATTATGGTAAAGGACACGGATCAAGAGAGACATGTGCTTTGCATACTGCTCGACATTCTTGTGATACACTTGTGGACTTCTGGTCCGCTTTAGGTGAGGAAACCAGATTATCTCTCTTACGGATGAAGGAGGAGGATTTTATTGAGAGACTTATATACAGGTGAAGCTTTTTTTGTTTTTGCATAGTGTCAACTTGTTCTATAGGAACATATTCTAGAGTATAAAGGTGATATTCTAGTATTAATATTAAAAAAATGGTCTTTACATTTTAAGTATTTTAACTAACATAAAGCAAAGAATGAAGACTCCCACATCATATAAAATCTATTGGAATATCTGTGAGTACTCTTCTATCACAAAATCTTAGATATATAGGAACTAAAAGAAAAAGGATGGAGCTTTCAAATCAAACTTGCAGTCTGTTTGTTTATTTAGTGTCTAAGTGTGTGTTTATAGTTGTATTTATCAGAAAAAGAAGTTTCTAAGCTGGAGATTTTTTGCCTCTTTGATTGGCATGATGTTGATTCAAACAACTGTCCATCTACACTTCTAAGAAAAGTCCTGTCAACAAAAAACACATGTATATAGGATAGATGTAATAATTTTGGGAATGAAAAAGGAAAGATTGTTGCTTAACAGTTGTGGTTGTTTGTTCTAGAGTGATCATCAAGTTTTATACTGTATTATTATATTTTAAGACAACTATTTACATTGCAATGTAAATTTTCTTATACTTTACAATGGATCCTTCCCCGGGACCCTGCATAGCGGGAGCTTCGTGCTCCGGGCTGCCCTCTTTTTTTTTTTTTTTTTCCAAACAATAGTTTAGGGCACAATTAGTTATGCATTCTTATACTGCACACATTGTAATTTTTCCTGCAGATGAATAAACAAGCAGATTTTCTAGAATCTCACAAACAGTGTTTTCCCATCCTGGTAGTTAGGACTAATTAGTGAGAATAATTATCTGATATTATCTAATAAAGAAATGGAAATGCTTGATTTTCTACACGGCATATTGGATAACAAAGAAAAGGAATCTCATAAAAAACAAAGTAGGACAGTAAGAGGAATGCTACAATGACAAATTGAGGTATGATATAGAGAGAACTGAGCAGCTAAGGGTGCTTGTTGCGTTGTCGCAAATGGAGATCAGAGGGAGATGTGGCACTAGAATGACCGCTCTTAACAAGGACTGTGTGATTGGCAGTGCAATTAGATTTGAAGATGTAGCTGCTATATTTGACAAAGAATATATATCATCTGCATTAAAGTTCATCATTACAATTAATTATCTAAGTTGAGGATGCTGATATACTACGACAAAAGAAATGTACATGGAGAATCTTAGGCAATATATGACAGTACACAACAAATGTTCGAGCATAACAAACATTATTCTGATCCCTCTTAGAATAAGTTGCACATTAATCCCTCACATAATACTCATTTCATTTGTTGTCCTTGAAAAAGATGAGTTTCATATCCATTTAACATTTGAACAATTGTAATGAATAGTTGTGGTGTCATGATTATCTGAACCATGTTAATCAATTGAATCCAGGAAAGATGGCAAGGTTTTGATTGAAAATGAATCATTTTCCTCTGTATTTTTCCAAAATTTAGTCACCTAACTACGTAACTTACAGAAATTGTTGTTTCTCATATCTATATACTAATATTGCAATGAGCTGTGAGTCCCGACTACTTGAGTTGGTTGCATGTATTATATTTTGCAATGATTGTAAAATTCAGTTTGAATACTGCAGGTTTGACAGCAAGCGGTTTTGCAGAGATTGTAGAAGAAATGTTATTCGCGAATTCAAAGAGTTAAAGGAGTTGAAGCGTCTGCACAAAGAGCCTTGTTGCACTAGATGGTTTTGTGTCGCAGATTCAGCTTTCCAATATCAGGTTTGATTATGCTAGAGTTATCTGTGTTAATATCATAATATTTAGTGTCTTAATTTGTTTTTTCCATTTGTGTTAATCTGAAAATGTTGAGTGGCAAGGCAGCAGCTATTGGGAACTACTTTTAAGCAGCTAGTAAATCTATTATGGAGAGTGCTATTCAAAGTGGAAGCTAACAGATGACCTTGATATATTCACCTCAGGTAACGGAAGACACTGTTCAAGCTGACTGGCAGCAGGCTTTTCCTGATGCAATTGGAGCTTATCACCATTTTGAATGGGCAATTGGCACTGGAGAAGGGCAAACTGACATTTTAGGCTTTGAAGATGTTGGCTTGAATGTAAAGGTCCAAGTAACTGGACTTGATCTTGGTAGTTTTGATGCTTGCTATATCACACTTAGAGCTTGGAAACTTGACGGTCGTTGCACTGAACTGTCTGTAAAGGCTCATGCACTTAAGGGACGAGATTGTGTTCATCACAGGCTGATAGTAGGCGATGGTTTTGTGACAGTCACAGAAGGGGTTAGCGTTAGAAATTTCTTTGAACATGCTGAGGAAGCTGATGAAGAAGAGGTATTTGTGATTGAAAATTGTTGTTTATAAGCTTTACAAGGATGATGTAATCATCGAAGAGATCATTTGGACTATTGCTCATGAAATTGTTTTAATCAATTTATATTATTTTTTGCTTCTTAATTTATTTACAAAAACAGGATGATGATGCAATGGAGAAAGATGGAAATGAGCTTGACACAGATGGTTCCCGATCACAGAAGCATGCAAAGAGTCCTGAACTGGCTAGGGAGTTTCTTCTAGATGCTGCAACTGTTATATTCAAAGAACAGGTGCCTCTGGGTTTATTTATCTTTTACTTGTTGCATTAATCACACTTATAATTTAGTTGTTAACAATGGAACTTATTACAGATGTCTACAGTTGTTTTCCTGAGTTGCAATTTTATATATAGCTGATAATGACTATGATAATTCTCGAGGCTTCATATATAGATGATACTGGTATTATGAGAATATACCTAACATGATCTGCCACACCTCAATTTGTTGGGAAAACCTGTGCTGCATAAAATTTGGCACAAGCCTACCTGGCACCCAGTTATAATATTGATTGTGAAATGAGTTCCTCATTTTAATTTTTTCTTTCTTTTCTTTTGAAAAAGATTTCTCATTTTGAATTTTATCGCTGATCATATTTGTCTTATCAGATCCATATTAAAATCACAATGAATCACAACCTTGAAGTAGCCCTATAAGAAAGAATTAGAAGCAATGTAAAATATGTAGTTTTTAAATTACAAACATTATTCAAGCTTCGTCCTGTAACTAAATGGCAATACTCTTCCAGGTTGAAAAGGCATTCAGAGAAGGTACTGCACGACAAAACGCACATTGTATATTTGTTTGTCTTGCCCTAAAAATGCTTGAAGAGTGTCTTCATGTTGCTTGCAAAGAAGTTATTACTTTAGAAAAGCAGGTAATTCATTGTTTCTGGATCTTAGATAGTTAAGAATTTAGATCTTTTTTCTGTTACCAAATATTGCAAGGCTTAAAGACTGATTTCTCAGGTTCTTATATTTGAAACTATTGATTATTTCTCAGACTAAACTTCTTGAGGAAGAAGAGAAAGAGAAACGTGAAGAAGAGGAACGCAAGGAGAGGAAAAAAACTAAAGAGCGGGAAAAGAAACTTAGAAGAAAAGAGAGGCTAAAAGAAAAAGTTAGGGAGAGGGAAACGAAGCTTACTGAATATAAGTCACATGATTCTTTGCCTGCAGATTCAAGTATATCATCTATCAGTTCTCATGATGAATCATTTATCATTTTGCATTCTGGGGATTCTATTGGTGAACAAGGTGATAATTCTATTATTCAAAACCCTGATTCCTGTGATAATATGGTTGAGAAGTCCTCAGGCATCAGTTTGAATCATGAAACTTTTGAACAATCTGACATTGATGAAAAAATTCATGTTAATTATGAGACTTCTGCATCTGAATACTCAAAATTATCAAGACGGAAACCGAGACCAAGAAAAGATTATATTTCAGATCCGGCATCCAAATGGTATGATAGACGCCGATGCTATAATAGCAAAGAGATTAGCAATCAACAAGATGAAGCTGACATTCATTTGTGTTCCTCCAGAGGCACAAATAGTTTTCACAGGCTGTCAAAAGAGAGGTTTGCAAAGCATAATCATAGAAACTGCAATGCTAAAAAGGTGAGAGATCAAGATAGATTTGACTACCAATCTTCTTGTTGTAATCAGCTGGAGGATTACAGTGAAAAAGCTGGGTATCATGATTCAGTGAGTAGATTAGGGAAGCAGATAAAGATTGCCAATAAACCAGAACATGCAGTGCATATGCCCAGGTTGTCCTATCAGAATGCTAAATATGGTATTGGTTATTATTTACCAGAGAACTTTTCTTTTCAAAAAGGGAAACATGTTAGTAATTCTCCAGCCAAAGAGATTTCCAGGAAGCAGGTTTGGGAGCCACTGGATGCACGGAAAAAGGGTTCTAGAAACCATACTGATTCTCAACTGCCAACAGTAACAGCTTTTGGACAAGGTGAAAGTGGTTGTCAGCAACATATTAGACTTGAATCGGTCAGCGATGTATGCTCGGCTAACCATTCTGCCAGTTCAGAAAAATTAGCTACTATGATGAGTTGTGATGCTCATGTTTGCCAGGATAATTTAGATAACTTTCATACTGGTACTCATGTTGATTGTCATGATAAACTTGGTCTCTTAATAAAGAAAGAATATTATTCAAAGAATGATATAGAGGACAGTTTCAACCCCGCCAAGGTCACTGCTTCTGATCCAGTAAGGAGCTCTTCTAGTTCAGATAACTGTTTTTCATGCCCTAGTGAGGGAGATAGCAGCACTAGCTCTTCAAGTGGGCAAAATGCAGAGTCATCAGTAACTTCAGATTCTGAAGATGCTTCCCAACAATCTTGTGGTAGAGATTCATCAACACCCAATAGTGATTCTTTCCAAAGATTGTTAGATGGATTTCCAGATAACAAGGGTAAGACAAATGGAGATGATTCTTTAGCAAGCTCTGTTGCAGGTTGCCCATCTAAGAACTGTTTGGAATGTGATCATCCCATTGAAAATTCAGTTGTAGCCAGTGAATCCTATAATGGACAACCTGGATATGTTATAGCACCTCCAATTAAACACATATTGCCAGGAGCAAACCATAGTATGAATCTGCCATATGTTCCCTCTCCAGCCTTGGGCTACCATACCTGGAACATCAATCCTTGGCCACAAGCTTGTAATGGATTCATGACATATCCTCAGGCAAACCATTATTTGCTCCCAAATCATCTAGGATGTTGTCCTTTGACAAACAGGCAATCTGATTTCACTATTCATTACAATCCTGTGCAACCTGTAGCCTTATCTGTTTTCGATGCAAACAAAGAATTCTTGTATCCAACAGCTAACAGAACGGATGTTGGAACCTTTCAAGAACAAAAGAATCATCACCAGTCCTATGGGTTTCAACAATCACACTCTCCTATTGAGCCGATAGGTCATGAGAGGTCATTTTCAAATAGATCATCAAAATCTCCTGCAGAAAACTGCATTGGTGAACATTGTGCCAAGTCAAACAATGAACATCCACCCTTCTCTTTATTCCACTATGGTGGTCCAGTAGATGGGAACACAGCCGGATTTAATGCAAAACCACATTCTCTGAAAGATGAAATTACTGGACACATAGTCTCCAATTTAACCGCAGCTCAGAGGCAGGATTGCTCAAAAGAAGAAATAAAGGTTGAACAGTATTGTTTATTTTCTTCTAGACATGATGCAAGATTTTCATTCTTCTAATGCAGTTCAAGCATACTATTTAGACTTATCTGCTCTAGTTGTGAAGGCATGATCAGTTGTAGCCAACGAAAAACAATCTTCCGCATTAAGTTTTAGCATATCCTCATTGGTTGATGTTTCCAGTTTATGCTTCCCGTTGCGGATTGTAAAAAGGAAATCTTTGAGTGATATAGTTTTATTGCTTTCTTCCTTCAGACCAGTACTGTATTGAGATAAGTTTTCCGCCGTGAATGAAAATTGATTTATTACTTGAGTTTTAAATTCTTAGATCTATTTCTTCACGCATTGTTGTCGAGTCAAGATTTGTTTCTTCATGTTAGCATTACAATAGACTTTGACAATGCTTTGCAGATGTTTTCGTTGCACTGTGCAAATACTTTTTATTACATGGTTATAGGCTTCTAGCTTATGCTGTTATCTATTTTCCTCTCACTGATTTGGATATGCACCTGGACCTTTTGCTATCTTGTTATGCTGCTATCTTTCCTTTCCGCCAATTTGATTGTGAAAAATGATGGGTGAAAAATTGTTCAGTCTGATTCATATATGTACTGCAGTAGTAGCAGGGGCGGAACCAGAAAAAAAAAATTCAAGGGGACTGAATTGTACAGATATTTTTTTTACGACTAAATAAAAATATTTAATAATTAAAGTGTTACATCAACTCTTACATAATATACGATACTGCAGAAACTATACATATGAAGTCTGAAATCTAACGGACAAAGGAGTTAAGCTTTAGACTCTAGTCTATTCATTTCCACTGTACTGATCCCTCCAAGGCTCCAACTCTTGCATAATATACATTGCTGCAGAAACTGCAGCCAAATAAACATAAACGTCACTCACATAAATCGTAATATGCATGGAATTCTTATAAGAGATAGCGTAGAACAGAGCAAAAAAAAAGAGGTTCAGAATTTTGAGGAATCAACGATGAACAAAGAACACTTTAATAGCAAATG
>JBBMJZ010394744.1:0-14092 GCA_037833815.1 Zingiber zerumbet | reverse complement strand
CCTTTCGATTCCTTTCTTGCTTCGCTTCTCGATTCTCTGGAAAGCTGTGAGCTTTTTGTTCTTTCATGCCTTTTTCTGTTCGATTTGTGTGATTTATTCTTGTGTTTGTGTTAAAAATCTCTTCTTGATGGTCTTAATTTGTCGTTGTGTTTCCGATGCAGTTGCCGATTTGGATTTAGAGTTTTTTTCCCCCTGTTTGGGAGCTAATGGCGGACGAGGCTAGGGCGAGGAAGGCCTTGCCTCCGGGAAGCAGGACTTTTGGTGCGGGCGGGTGGCGGCGCACGGCGACGAGGACGTGGATCCTACGGTTGGGATCCAGTATCCTCATATGGACGGCGCTGATGCAGCTGACTTCGGTGTGGCATCCGCGTCCCCCCAAATCGTCGCCTGCCGCTTGCTTCGACGGCCGCGGTGCCGTAGCTGCTGGCAACGGCGGTAGAGATCTCAATGGTTCCACGAATCTTTCCGTGCTTGATGGCGAAGAACACGCGCTGTTCGGGTCCCGCTCCTCCCCTCCCTCTCTTCTTCCTCGGAGTTAGTCTCGATTCTTCCTTTTACTCATCGTTTTGTTTGAAAGAGCACCTTCTTTCTTGATCCCTTTTTCTTGCGTTGCTGTGTTCTTTCATCTATGTTTGTGTGGATTGCGCTAAGATATATTGATCTTTTGGTTTAATTAGACGTTGATAATCGGAGTTGGATATGAACTGAAATTAAGGTTCCCTTTTCCAACAAATGCCTCTACTTTCTTGATTTGGTAATATAAAAGTTTATCTTGTCTTTTCCCAATCTTTAACCCTTAAACTTTACTGCTATTGATAGGTAATTCTCCTGATAGAAGATTGAGGTTGCATAAGATATAAGAATTGATTGAAAATAAAGTGCTAGATATGAATAACATGAAGGCTACATGCCCCCGCTGAAATTGACGTAAAGAGCTTGAGTATTGACAGTAAGAAGTTTGCAGAGAGAGAATTTCATGCCAACAAAACTGTCATGTAACTTCTGTTTTTTGCTTTAGAACCATTGATATGTTTGGCTTATGGGCCTGACTGAGCTATGATGGGTGTTCAGAACCATCTTCTTTAATATGTTTTGGCTCATGGACTTAAGTGAGCTATGATGTGTGTTCAGAACCATCTTCTTTGATATATTTTGGCGTGGGGATTTGTCAAAAAAAAAAAAAAGGGGAAAACAAAATATTAAAGAACATATGAAATAATATGGATACAATTTTTTTATGTTTATCAGCAAACATAGGTTTCTAACATTTCTCACTACACTTCAAGATTAAACTCAAAGCTTGAATTTTTGAAGAGATGCTTTAGAAACTAAAGATTTTTAAATTTAATCTAATGAATTATGTGAAAAACAGTTTCAATAGTAAGAAAAGAACAGAGGGAAGAGTTAAGATGGAAGTATGTAAGATATTTATATGAGTTGCAATTTTCTTGGAAGAGTTATTAAAAAATATTGATGACGTGATCATTACTAGGGTAAATTTTAGGTGATTGGAATGGATAAGAGCTTTGTGTTTTTGTGATCGTCTTTGTGCTCCTTAATGTAGTAGAGATTACAATACAAATATACAATGCTAGCATGGATTTGTGAGATTACGAGTAAAGATGAATAGAGTAACTGTGAGTAGTTTCATTAGATGATAAATGAGAATATAGATAAAATGCTATGAACTATTTACGAAACAATCAATAAATTCTTTATTGGATGAGCTGTATCAATTAGAGTTGGTGTAGCAGCTGGAGTGATCAAAGAACACTCTAGTTAAGATGACTAAAAGTGATTTAATCAACTTGATGATCATACATTTGCTAATAACCTAAATCAACCTTATCTTTTCATTGATATTTCACTAACTTTTACTTGATGTTTGAGCTAATTCAATTTATTTGCTACTAGTACTTTAATCTATATGTAAATCATAACACTGTCACAATACCATTGGTCTTAGTTACCAGAATTTTGAGCGTAAGATAACTTCATCTTTAGGATGATTTTACTGAGTGGGACTCCCACCTAACCAAACAAGTTACCTATGCTATGGATGGCTTGAATACTTTCACTTGTGGTTCCTCATGTTGCTTATGCTAAGTTATTCATAATTGTTGGAATTCGACAATTCATGATTCGTTTCCTTTGATATGATAAGTCTTGAACATAAAATAATATGTACCTAACCAGACTTTATGATAATAAATTTGACTTGATGCACTACCATTTAAAACAGAGTTGTATTCTATATGATTTTGGAAAAAAGGAAAGAAAGAAAAAAATGAATTCTTTATAGCAGTACGGAATGTCAGTCTATGATAAGGATGAGGTAAACGCCTGACACTGGTTGAGAAGGTGAACAAGGTTGTCAAACTCATGTTCCTATATAGGTGTGGATCTGGGTGTATGGACTCATGTAATCTATAATTTATAAAATTTAATATTTTTCATCACAAATAAAGATGTGAAAATTGATACTAGTTGAAATAAGCTTAATGTAACAATCAATGCTCACTGTAAGCTTAATGAATAGAGGCTTGCAAGTAACTAGGATTCTAAGTGGCAACAATATAGGAAACTAAGAGGCAAGGAATCATCAAGCCATTATGCTAAAAGAGAAGGAATGAGGGACACAATGATGGCGACGTCACAAGAAATAATCAGTTGACACTTGAGAACGATGGAACAATCATAGATAGTAAGAAGAAGAGATGGTTATCTTACAAGAAGTCATTGCAAAATGAAGAAGATGGTGAAAAGTGTGATGTTGATCATGGGACTGGGGCCGTCAAGCATATGGAATAGCCAAGATTGAACGACAACGCTAAGAAAAATAAGATTTATGTTGGATCACATGCTCCATCAGTGAGCCAATTGGTGCTTAGTAGACTAGTAAAATCAGATTGAGTTCACAAGTGTACAACTCGGAGCACAAGTTTAACTTGGCTGATAGGCTCTTGTAAATTTATGTCTGTGAGTCAACTTATGAGTTTTAGAACACTAAAAAGGAGTCTTGCCACATCTAAACTTAACAGTCCACTAGTGGGGTAAAGTTGATGGTGGCTGAGAAGTAGGGGTGAGTATTCAGTTAAAACCGAACTGAACCAATTTTTTTTCGAACAAACCGAACCGATTTCGATAAAAAAGCAAATAAACTGAACTGAATTTTCGATAAAACCGGACAAACCGATTTTTTCTAAAAATTCGGTATGGCTTAATAAAAATTCTGTTCGGTCTAAAATTTAGGATCTAAAAATTCGATTCGGGTCAAAAGTTCATTTTATTCGGTTTAACTAAATTTGAAATTTCAAAACCGAACCCGAACCGAATTAACCGATTTTTCAAGAAAAAAAAATGAATTTCCAAATAAACCGAACCTAATTTTTAAATATGGTCAGTTTGATCGGTTTAACTGAATTTTTGCTCACCCCACTGAGAAGTCTTTCTACATCCAAGCCTTCTTCATTTTCTATTTTCATTTTTGCCGTTGACTTGCTCTTCATGTGTTACATTCATTGATGCATTGAGATTCAAGATGCTGATGTGAGTGGATTTCATGATCAATAGTTTACTTTTAGGAACAATTTACGATGAAATATCCTGATCTCCAATTCATTTGAATTTTAAATTAAAATAATTTTAGAACGGAAATGTTCGATAAGTCTTTTTTTTTTCTTTTACATCAATTGTGATCGTTGTGCTCTATTACTCATAATATGGTATTAAATAGGATTCAATTTTCAATTTTTGTTTGACCCTATAATAGAAATACAATCATGAAAAAAAATCATGATACTACTCTCATTTGATCAATTATGTACATGTGGCCTATCAAATTTGATATGGGTCGTTATTGGATGCTTAATAGAAACCTTGCTGCTAACAAGTATGGTAACAACTTGCAAGTTTCTCCAGCAGTTTGAAGCTATTATGTTTTTTTTTAAATTTTCTCATTTATCTGATAGGATGTCTCCCACTATCACCAGAGACTACAATATACAATGAATTGAACTGAAGCTTTCATGTTTGACGATATGATCTTCTGTTTTCATTTTTCAGGACTTTACAAAAGCAATGGTTATCTTAAGGTGTCATGCAATGGAGGCCTGAATCAGATGCGTGCTGCGGTTTGTAAAATCCTTACCTTTTGTAGTCTCCTGAATCATTCATATGTTTCCAAATATTTTTTTCTGCAGCCAGATCATACTTGTTAATTTAAGTTACCTTTTTATATGTGTTATGACTGTTATTGGGTTTTCTTGCAGATATGTGATATGGTTACTATAGCACGCTATCTCAATCTAACGCTTGTAGTTCCTGAACTTGATAAAATATCTTTCTGGGCTGATCCTAGGTATAAATTTCCCTGTTAGCATTCACTAGTGAATGTGGCCTTCTTTCTTTTGATCTGGAGCTAAATTTCGGATAATACTTTCTTTCCTTTGCAGTGATTTTGGTGATATATTCAATGTAGATCACTTTATTAATTCTTTGAGAGATGAAGTGAAGATCGTAAGAGCGCTCCCTAAAAAGTTTAGCAAAAAGATCCACACTGAACCATTCTCAATGCCTCCTGTTAGCTGGTCTAGTTTGAAATACTACTCGAAGGAGGTTAACTAAGAGATTCTTTTCATTCATTGCTGTTATTATTTTCTATTCCAGATAAGTAATGCTTAAAGAAATGTTAATTGCAGATTCTACCGCTTGTGAGGAAGCACAAGGTAGTTCATTTTAACAGAACAGATGCTCGTCTTGCAAATAATGGATTGCCGTTACGCCTCCAAAAACTCCGTTGTCGTGTTAATTACAAGGCCTTAAGATTTACGCCTGCAATTGAAGCCCTAGGCAATAAACTTGTCTCAACTCTCCAGAGAAGTGGATTCTTCGTCGTTCTTCACCTGCGATATGAGATGGATATGCTCTCTTTCTCTGGTTGCACACATGGATGCTCTGCAAAAGAGACTGAAGATCTCACTAGGATGAGGTTTGCCATTCTTGTGCTCTTTTATACTTTTTAATACTATGCTTTTCGTTCCATTTTTTTTTCTTTTTCACCAACCAATAATAAAGGCTCCTTTTTGTGTCTTTGGATCTTAAGATATGCCTATCCATGGTGGAAAGAGAAAGAAATAATATCAGAAAAGAAAAGATCAGAAGGTTTGTGCCCTCTTACACCTGAAGAAACAGCTGTAGTTTTACGAGCACTAGGTTTCACAAGGGACACCCTAATTTACATTGCCTCTGGTGAAATCTATGGTGGGGAAAGAAGGATGGCTTCTTTGAGGGCTGCATATCCGAGAATAGTAAGACATTTATCATTCGACTATTACATCAGGTGCGGATATGATATGCTCACCCATAATCTATCAATTCAGGTGAGGAAAGAAATGCTTCTCAGTGCTGAGGAATTGAACCCTTTCCAAAACCACTCAACTCAAATGGCAGCATTGGACTATCAGGTTTCTGTTGCAAGTGATGTCTTTGTCCCTACCTATGATGGAAATATGGCCAAAGTAGTAGAGGGGCACCGCAGGTTTGCTCATTATCCAAATTTATTACTGACAGATTTCTTAATCTTAGTTTATTTTTTATAATACATGATGCTTCTTTCTTGTATATATGTTTCATCTCATTATTTTCTGTTTTGCTCTTGTGCATCTCATGGCCAGTTAATTCTTGTTCATAGGTATAATGGTTTTCGTAAGACAATCGTGTTGGATAGGAGAGAACTTGTAAAACTTTTGGATCTTCTCCAGGATGGGAATGCATCCTGGGATCAGTTCTCGACTGCTGTTATGGAATTGCACCAGGGCCGCATGGGCCAACCAACATTAAGGATGGTCCTTCATGGTCGACCAAAAGAAGAGGACTATTTCTATTCTAATCCTCATGAGTGTACTGGGTCTTCAAGGATCAGACACACTGAGTCGAGAGAATTTGACATCTAAATCTACTGCTATTGTGGCTGCTTCGGCTGATGAAATTCAGGGTGATGTGCAGCTCGCTGTATAGCTCTAATGCTAAACTATGGACAACTCTTGCTCTTTTTAGGCAAGCCTGAAGTCCAGATGCTTGCGAATGATACTCTGGAAGAGAGAGTCAGTAGACTGCCGTGCCATTGAGTTGGTCATCAGAGATCAGGATTTGGGAGTGAAGCTCGTCAAGATTTGGGCAGATATAGATTTCTGATTACCCCCTTTACCATTCTTTCATTTCTTACAGGCATTTCCCCTCACCCCGCCCCTGCCTCCAGATTTCTACTGTGTTACTAGTTACAGATTGATAGACTACAACTGCGCCGACTAAGAATTTAGCATGTATCAGGTTTCTTTGTCACAGAGATTGACATGTTTTCAAAAGACAACAGTCCAATGCAAGATAGAACTACAATGTATCAGGAACTGCACGCACTTTATCCTTCTTTTGTTTTAGCAGCTTGCTGAATATCTACAAGTTTGGCTGCCAACATCAAATTAATGGGTACACGTTAAACACATGTTTTGTATTGAGCAATTAGTACCAATTTCTCACTATACAATAAATGAAAAAGATGATTTTGCTCATCCCTAGACCTCTTATCACACTTCCTATAGTAAGATGAAGGGAGGTATTTCTTAGATGGGAGGATATTTAATGCTCTCCTACTATGCAATAAAGGCATCAATATAACTTGCTCATTGGTTACACTACTAAATTATTAAAAGAATAACTCCATCTTTCTGTTTTTTCCAATTCATGGAATATTCTCATGCTTCACGTTTGAGCGTTATCATATATTTTTTGATTAAATTTGGTAGGATTTGGTGTGTTCTCGGACTTTGTCTATGGCCGAGTTCAGACAAAGACGGAATCAGACAGCATAAGTCGGACTCTCATATTTAGTAGAATAAATTAATTATTGTTGTATGGTCAAATATAACCCTTAAATAGTAGATGTTTTAAATTAAGCATTGTAAATTATATATTAAACAAAAATAAGTACAAGTATTATCATGTAATTATCATTAAAAAAATATAACTTTTTAATGTTAGAAAATTACTATCATTAAATTTCCTCACAACTAAAATAAAAGAATTGAATTCCTCCCTTTTCTCTCAACTTCTGTTCAAATTAACGAGTCCCCGGATCATAGTACCGCGATAGGATATTCAAATTATCTTCCAGATATTCGCGGTTTGAACCCAGCTAAGGAGTATTTACAGAAATTTTTCCTTTAAATGGGGGGCATAATTAAAGGATGCTGGACTTCTAGACTGGTCGCCGCGTGCACTTTTCTGATTTACCCTGATAACCGATGGAAACTTCTATGGACTGAACCGATCATCCCAGAAATAGCGAATGAGACGAACTGGGATCACTAATTTTCTTTTTTTTTTACAAATTAACCAGAGTTAAACTTCCCTCTTATTTTCGTCCAAGTAAACGACCCCATAAAACCGAAAGATCCTGGATTTATGCGAGACACTGATGGCGGTTGGGAGACCTGACTTGACTGGGTGATATCGGTATCAACGGTCGTATTTTTATTTTAGGACAGTGGCTTTTTGGATGGAGTAGTTAGACATTCAACCAGATTTTTTACTCTAGAGCAAAATCCAACAGCTTCCAATAGTAATGGAGGTGAATAAACGTGTAATTGCAAAACAAGTTTAAGTAAGCAATTCTCTTTAATTTATTTAAACTATGCTACTTTTGTTCGCTTCCGCTGACTCCCCGAGGAAGGAGACGACCATTTGGGACTTTCTCTCGATTGTTCGTTCGCGTCTTTTCGATTCCTTCTCTCGCAAACGCAAACCACCCTCTTGGAGTCTTGATTCACTTTCAGGTGAATGGATTCCCTTTCCTGCATCATCTGAATCACTCGGTTGTTTGGCCCTGTATGTGGATTTGAGAAATTTCTCGAGCATCCCCCCTAAATTCCTCCGGTTTGACTCTCGTTCGTCCAATCTCTTAGCTTTCTTTTCTTTTTTCAAAAAAATATGAAACTTTGTGCTTATTGAATCCATTACTTGTCGAAAGGCCTTTTAACCTTATTTTCTTCTTCGAGAGGTTGTAGACTGATTCATATGACATTAATCCGAGGAACTTTGCCTTTCATAGTTCGTTTAGGCGCTTTTACGCAATTTAAAATGGATTATTTTTGTTGTTTTGTTTCTCACTGCTGGCCATATAGTATGCTGACCTTGCCCTTTGTGAAAATGAAGTCCATAGACAATTTGCCATATTTGACCTAATCCCATCAATTATTATTATTTTAAAGTTTTTGATTCAGCAGAATGTTACTTTTTGCCATGTCCTTTATCTTCACCACCTTATTATTATTATTTTTTTTGCTCTAACTCAGTCTGAGTTGTTAAATCAATTGGACCTATGTGTTTGATGAAGAAACTTGTTTGTGTTTTGTCAAATTGTTTATATCACGCTGATTTTTAAGTTGTGACTTTTCTCGGTGTATATTGTTAACTCAATACTAGTGCAATTGTTTATATGTTGTGCATTTTGTAGGATCTGAGGAAGAATATTTGGTAAAAATACTTAGTCATATGTTGTTTTGGATAACCCTCTAAGCTCATTGTAGGTTAATGATTTTGATTTTTTGAACAGGTTACAGGTTTTCTTATCAATAAAGTGGAATTCAAATGTTAACACTGGTGGCTGTTGATATACATCCATGATTTTTAAATAGTTTCTCTTCTCAAGCTATTGGTCTGTGTTGCTTTCCTCAGATTTGTTGCATACCATATAAAATCGATAAGACGGGTGCTCTTTGTTGTGTGGCCACGGGGCCACATGGACCTAAATCTAATTCCTCTAGAAGAGCAGGCTCCATGGATCCACATGATCCTCACTGGCGAACCAATTCAAGCTACTCGCCTCATTTATCTAGGAGATGGGACTGCAGTTCTCAGCCACCTGAACTATCCAATAGAATCCATGAAGTTCCTTTGACTGGCAGTTCATACTCTTTGAGTAGTAAAAGTGGCAGACAAACTTGTGACCTTAATCATCACCATTCTTTGTCAGATGGGGCAGTATCTTTGATGGGGAGCCCATCTGACAATCTCCAACCACACTGCTGGACACCATGTATGCATAGATATGATCTTGGGGAATTTTCTATACCCACTGGAGGTATCTGATTGTTTTTTGCTTCCCTATCTCACTACGAGGACAAAATTTCCTCTCTCTATGTTTAAAATTTCCATTTTTTTCAGGAGGATATGACAATCTAATTTTTAGATAAATTCTCTACTCGTGTTTTTGTATTTAGTTAACATTGTGTGGCATTTGTACCTGATTTAGGAGGCACTTTTTTGAGATGAGGTCGCCAAATTTACCATGTCTGAGTTGGGAAACTGGTCTAGAAGTGTTTAATTCTATAGGAGTTTGCTGCAAGTTTGAAATGCATTATGGAATTATCATAGATTTTGTTGAGTGATCTTTAGTCCCACTTCAGCAAGGAGTGTTGAATCTCAAGCCTTATAAGTTTAAAGATATGTCCACTCTTCAAGGCACTTTTCATCAAAAGGGTAAAACCATGAGAACTTCAATCCTAAAGCAAGCAATAATCCAGTTGGCCCAACACCCACAAGACCCAAATCAACATTCATAAAATGACTTCATGGCATCCTTGATGGGAATGTGACATTCAGCTGTCTAGGTGGCTCTGATGAAAAGGCTTTTGTCCCACATTGGTAAGGAGTGTAGAGTCTCAGTTTGATGTAAGCTCAAAGATAGGCTCCTTTTGACAAAGGACAAAACCAAGCAGGTCTCACTATTAAAACATACAATATTGTGCAAACTTACAGTCACGTGTTTTGGATATGTTCATATATGATGTCATCAAGAGCAAAGGGAGAGTAGACATAATAAGTTGCAATTATAGATTGGCATGGATAGAAAATCATGAATACATTATGCATGTACAACTGAATACATGTTTTCGAGTTAGGAATTGGATTGGTGATCTTGCAAGTAATTTTCTTAGTAAAACTCTCATAACTGTCTAGGTTAATATATAGTAGTTACCTTAAATTTGATAGTTTCTCATCCAGTCATCAGAAATAGATAAAATAATTTATTGGTTGTATGGTGATGACCATGTTGCCAGTAAGTTTATGATTGTTCTGCTGTGCTCATTTAGATTTTTTTTTTTTGAAAATTTATATTTCAGAAAATCTGCATGAATAGAACACCTAGTAAAATATTCCTTTAAAATAATGTAGTAACTGGAAATAATCCTTTTTGGAATAACATGTGTGTCACTGTCATGGGTAACAGATTGAATTTTCCATGTTTGTCTGTCTGTTCAAGTTGATTATACAATTTAGATTGTTACATTAATATGCATATTTTATTTGTTTCATTAAGTCAAACACTTTGTATGGAAGCACAGGCTTAGAAAAAAAGGTACATTGATTCCAGCATTATGGTGCTCCATTGTTTCTGTGTTTGCCACCAAACTGTTCTTCTGTGTCTTTAAAATGACTAGAATGGCGTATAGGTTTTTCTGGAAGAAAGACTACATGGGTATGGGCAGGATGTTGTTTTGTGAATCAAAAAGGACATACACAAAATTTGTCCACATAGGACTTCTAAAGGACATTACAAAAACCAAGAATGGCTTACATGGCCAAATAAGACAGCAGGTAGGCTAAAAAAGCAAGATGCAGTAACAAATAGTTCTGATATTATCAGTCACCTATAATCATTTCCAGATATTGAGGTTGAATTTATTGTGAATCACCATAAGTAATCATTCATTTTGAGAACCGTAAACATAACTTTGGTCATCCACAATATGGATAAATGTTCCTTTCTTATGAAGCTGGGAAATTTGAAATGTGATGTTTTCTCTGGCTTCGGACTTGAATTCCTTTGCCTCTTGTTCTACTATAGATTATGTTTTACACAATGCTAATGTAGAATTAACCTGATATTAGTTTCTACGCCATAGTTGTTAAATAATTTGCATACAACAATGTTTAGTTATAGTGTGTCAGTTTTTAATTTCTGGTTAGTAAAAACATCACTTTACACCTTATTTTCAAATGTCTTCATTGTAGAAATTGATGCTAAAGAAAACTAGCCGTCTTTATTGATGAATCCAAAAAACAGGTCATAAGAAAAGAAAGAGTACAAAGTCCTATATAGTGAATTATCAGAAAATCTAAACTTTAAATTAAAAAGGTAAAAGACTAAATTGCCCTCAAGGCTATAAACAAATAATTCTAATTATATAATCTAACATCTCCCCTCAAACTCACGATACTATAGCCAGAAGCATTGAGAGTTTGTCAGATAAAAATCGAAAGCGTGAAGTAGAATGAGCCTTGGTAAACATATCAGCTGTATTGAGGAAGGAACAAAAGACAATGTGATAGTGCTAATCTATAGATGATGACGAGTGAAATGACAATTTATCTCAATATGCTTCGTTCTCTTATGAAAAATTGTATTGCGCGCAATCTGAATGACACTCTGATTATCACAATGAAGAATAGTAGGTCTGAAGAAAAATTCCCATATTTGCAAGCGAAACAACGAGCTAATTCAAACTTCAAAGACTCAATTCCATCAAAATCATCACCAATAATTATCATATCATCCACATATAAAGATAAAAGTATACGATTTGCATGCGTGCACTTGACAAATAAAGATGAATCATGATTACTAGGATGAAAGCCAAGCGAGGTAACCACCGTGGAGAACTTGGCAAACTAAGCACGTGGTGCTTGTTTGAGTCCATAAAGAGCTTTGCGAAGCCTTCAAACTTCACCAAATCGGTGAGCAACACTTCTCCTTGAAGATCACCATTCAAGAAAATATTTTTGACATCCATCTGAGATATCTTCCTTTGACGAACAGAGGCAACAACAATTAACATACGAACAGTGGTCATTTTAGCAATAGGGGCAAAAGTTTCCTCATAATCCATGCTATACTCCTGAGAGTAACCTTTAGCAACAAGACGAGCTTTGTACCGTTCGATAGAACCATCAGATTTAGTTTTGATCTTATAGACCTAACGAGAACCAATGACACGTTTCCCTGGTGGCAAAGGTACCAAATCCCAAGTATGAGGATGATGCAGAGCAGTTAATTCCTCGTCCACAGCAATCTGTCAAAGAGGATTACCAACAGCTTCTCTATAGGACAAAGACTCAGAAAGATGATGAATAGAGGCAACAAAAGAGGCAAAGGAAGTAGAATAACAAGAATAAGCAAAATCATGTAGTTTAGTAGACTTACGAAGACGTGTAGACCGGCGAATAGGATTGCTCGTAATCTCTGGAGGTGAAGGAACAGTCGTAAGAGGGGGAGGTGGAGCAGATGTCTCGAGAATACCAAATTCAGTGAAGCCATCATGTGAAAGAGTAGCCGTGGGGGAGGCTTCGTCGGTGTCGGTACTGAAGGGATCAATGCGAATAAGATCTGCATGAGTCATGTCATGTGATAGAAGAGCTATGGAGAAGAAAGGAATATACTCAAGAAACATAACATGACGAGAGACATACAATTTTTTACAAACTGGATCAAAACAACGATATCCCTTTTGACCAACACCATAACCAAGGAAGACACACAAAGCTGACTTAGAGGACAACTTATCACGCTCAACATGTGGTCGGAGAACAAAACAGGTACAACCAAAAACACGTAAAGAAGAATAATCAGGAGCATGACTATATAGTTTTTGAGGAGACAAACTTGAATTGTGAGAAGTTGGAATCCTATTAATTACATGAGTAGCAGTAAGAACTTCTTCTCCTTAAAAAAATACTAGGAACATCTGCAGACAATAAGAATGAACGGGTTGTCTCAACAAGATGTTTATGCTTTCTCTCTGCAACCCCATTCTGTTCAGGTGTTTCTAGACATGAGGTTTGATGTATAGTACCTTCTGATGCAAGTAAATGAGAAAAATTATTGGAAGTATATTCACCCCCAAATCACAATGAAAACACTTGATAACTGCTGAATGTTGAGTTTTGACAAAAGCTTTAAAGTTATTGAAAATGGTAAGATAATCATATCTATGTTTCATAAGATAAATCCAAGTATAGCGAGTGTAATCATCAATAAAAGAAATATAATATCTTGATCCCCCTTTTGTAGTAATAGGAGAAGATCCCCACACATCAGAATGAACAAGATCAAAAGGATTAGGAGAAAAGGATAGACTTTTATTAAAAGGTAATGCAGAAAATTTTACCAGTTTACAACTACTACAATCTGAAATATCATGACTTTTAAAAATTCCTAATACTCTAGACGAAGCTAAAAATTGTAAACGAGAGGTTGAAACATGACCTAGATGAGTATGCCACAAGTAAAAATCAGAAGAAGAACAACTCAATCGGAAAGATGACAAATCGAGACTAGAAGCTGCAACATCTGGTACTTGAAGCTTATCCAAGACATAGAGTCCCCCTTGCCTACGACATATCCAAATCACCTTCTGAGATCGCGGGTCCTGCACATAACAATTGGACAAAGAAAAAGATATTAAATATCCAGACTCAGACAATTGACTAACATAAACAAGATTAAGTGTAAGACTAGGAATATAATAGACATCAGGAAGAGACAAGTAAGTTGTAACAACAGAATCAACACCTAATAATGACATTGGAGTACTATCAGCCGTCATAACTGATAAAGATGAATTAGAAAATAAGGAGATAAAAGATGATAAGTTAGGTGACATATGATGAGATGCTCCAGAATCTAAGATCCATAAAGAGGAAGATATACCTGATATACCGGAGGATGACAAACCTATATGAGAAGAAGTATACATGGTAGAGGGCTGTGAAGCAAGGAATTGTTGAAACTGCTCAAGCATATAGGGATCTAAAGAAGGGGCAACCACTGCATTACTAGACTGAGATAGTCCATTTGGCGACTGCTGTGGTTGATTATCAGATTTTCATGAAGCATTCTGATGTAGTAATGGTGGCTATTGAGGTTGTTGCTGCTGATATTGCTGTTGTGGGGGTCATTTTTGCTGCTGTGATAGTTTACCTTTATTCAACAATAATGGACATTGAGACTTCCAATGTCCTTTTTCTTTGCAAT